>QNTS01003490.1:59961-152255 GCA_003317085.1 Hucho hucho | reverse complement strand
TTAACCTCTCAGGGATCACTGGGGCGCTAGCGCCCCACTCCCGACACTACCAGGTGAAATGTGAGGCGCCAAATTCAAAATCCAAAAGTTGAATTATTAAACATCCACCAATATACAAGTGTTCCATACTCATCAAAAGCTCTGTTTCTTGGCAATATCACAGCGTTGTCAGATTTCAAAAAGGCTTTACGGCGAAAGCACAACATTTGATTGTTTGAGGGTAGCACCTCACATACTTTTCTCATAGCCATGAATTCATTAGCCAGCGTGGCACACACATAACACATTTCACAGCAAAAACAAATCAATTACCTGTTGAAGAACTTCTGCTGAGGTCTTCCTAAGTGTCCAACGAAGACAATCCATGGTTCTTTTGTTAGAAAAAGTCATGTATTTTATCCATAAATCTCCATTTGGTTCGCGCGTTATAATCAGAAACTACAGCGTCCACACCTCCATTGAAACGTGACTAGAACTCGTTCAACTTATACCTATAAACTTGTCCAAGAACAATCAAACATCATTTTAAATGTATCCTTAGGAACACTTTTACGTATATTTACTATAATAAATCAACCGGAATATAAACTGAGCTCTAAAGACGGTAAAAAACACAGTGCGTGCTTGGCGAGAGCGCGCGCCCAGTCCTATAGAGTTCCAAAGAGGCACTTCCTTATTCCCTCTTCTTCTCTGCTCTAATTCATCTGAACAGAATCAAAGCACTTTCTCGAGACTGTGGACATCCAGAGGAAGCGATAGGTACTGCATTCATATGCCCTTATATGGGCATTTTCATGAGGGAGGGGTTCCAAATGAGGCACTCTGTGAAAACCACTTTCTCCAGGACAGAAATTCCTCGGGGTTGTGCCTGCCATATCCGTTCTGTATTACTCACAGACAAATGGTTAACAGTTTTACAAAATTCAGAGTGTTTCCTATCCAATGGTACCAAATATGTGCATATCCTATTTTCTGGGCCTGAATGGGAGGCATTTTACTTTGGGCACGCCAGGCTCTCCAAAACGGTCAAGTCGTGCAATGATCCCCTAGAGATTAAATTAGATTAAAACACTAAATGACTCCACCAAGACAACATAAATAAGGTTCAAATGTGTATTGTTACATTTTTCATATCACAACATCAAAAGAAATAAAAACAATAAACCCCAAATGAGTGTGCACAACCCATGTCCAAATTATTTCAAGCTTGCTTAATTGACACGTTGGCGCACGTTGGAGCTCAAAAAAAATTATTTAGACACACATCAAGTCCAGAAGCACCTCACGTTGTGGTTACTCACGAATGTATATATTTCTCCAGCGAAGTATGACAGTTCCGTGCAGGTTTTCCTCACATGGTCCACAGCAACCGACACCCCATGGGAACATGAACTCGCCAAGCCCTCCCAAGAAATTCTCTCCTGGTGTCTCACGATGCTAGGCTAACCTCAAGGCTGTCGACCTCCACAACGAGACGGTAGCTTCAGTCTTCCCCTCTCAACAAAAAAATACAACAACTCTCCTATAAAATAAAATCAGTATTTCCCTTCATATATTAATAGGTATGTATCTTGTTCTATACTTTTTGTCGTCTTTTTTTATCATTCCTCTTCACCAACTGTCATAATCTCAGCATCCATCCTTTCTCAACCCCTCTCTTTCCCTCTCTTTTTCTTTTATATCCCAGGCCTCCCGTTAACCAGGTCAACTCTCCCATTGGCCACAACTTAACAAGCGACCTTATTGGTCAAAATATTAATTTAAAAGTAAACCAACTTATTCACTTATACTTTAAATAAATATTTCTTCAAAATAAATGCATTAACAATATTACAATTAAGAATCAATTTCAATCACCTGGTAAAATCTAATACCAATTAATTATAACAAATAACTCAATACTTGGTTCTAACAAGGGTATTACACTACTGCTGCACCATCAACAGCATCCTTACCGGTTGCATCACGGCCTGGTACTGGAATTGCTCCATTCACAACCGCAAGGCGCTCCAGCGGGTTTTGAAGACAGCCCAGTATATCACTGGGACAGTGCTTCCACCCATCCAGGACATCTACTCGAGAAGGTGCCCGAGGAAGGCACACAGCATCATCAAGGACCACAAACACCCCAGCCATAGGCTGTTTTCTCCCTTATCATCTGGCAGACGGTATCGGAGCATGAGGTCTGATGCCAACAGACTCAGAGACAGTTTCTATCTACAAGCCATCAGACTGCTGAACACTTGAACTGGACTGACCACCTGCTCTGATTCTCCACACCTTTGCACACATTACATACAACTGCTGCTACCAGACTCTTATTATACTGCTCAATTCATACACTTGCTCCTATAACCTCCTTCCCCAATACAAGTGTAAATATTGGTCTATAAATTGTGCCTTCCTGTATTATACTATACTTATGCTAAATGTTTATTCCATTCTACTGCCATTTACTTTATGTTCATATTCTAATTTTTTACTATTTCTTATTGTTGTATTGTTGAGAAGGAACCTGCACGAAAGCTTTTCGTTGGATGAAGTATACCATGTATATCCCGTACATACAACTAATAAAACTTGAAACATGAAACTGAAACACTTTCTTTTACAAGTTTTAACTAGGGCCATGCTGGTGCTGTTGCCAGCTAGCCAGTGTAAACTAGCTAGCTGGGAAGGGCTCATCAGGACGACTGACTGAACTGACTGAAACGAATCCATTTGTCTCCGCACGACACATAACGTCATCAATTTGGGCACCAGGCATGTCCGTATAGAGATGTCGACACACATCAAGTCAAGAGAAATAGTAATGGCATATTTTTCTAGGCTCCACCATGGTTTGTTGGACAAAGCCTATTGGGAGATGAATGATGTTTTTGGATAAACAACAAAAATAAGGTCTGTGGTAAACACAGACTTAGGAGATATTATACTTTTCGTTCTATGAGATAGCTGATGAAGATTAACATCACTTTTTGTGAATTCTTAAGGATTTATGTCATAATAAACAAACATCACATAAAGGCTTCATAATTCATAAAGGTCATCTTAACTGACTGATGATATCTCATAGAACAAAACGTATATGATCTCCTAAGCCAGTGTTAATCTCAGACCTTATTTTCGGTGTTTACCACAAAATCCTATTATTTTCCAAAGAAAATTCCCCATAGGGATGTCAAATCAAATCAAAATGTATTTGTCACTTACACATGGTTAGCAGATGTTAATGCGAGTGTAGCGAAATGCTTGTGCTTCTAGTTCAGACCATGCAGTAGTATCTAACAAGTAATCTAACAATTTCACAACAACTACCTTATACACACAAGTGTAAAGGATTGAATACGAGTATTTACATATAAATATATGGATGAGCAATGGCTGACCAGCATAGGCAAGATGCAGTAGATGGTATATAGTACAGTATATACATGTGAGATGAGTAGTGTAGGATATGTAAACATTATATGAATGGCATCGTTTAAAGTGGCTAGTGATACATTTATTACATTCAATTTTCTATTATTTAAAGTGGCTAGAGATTTAAGTCAGTATGTTGGCAGCAGCCACTCAATGTTAGTGGTGGCTGTTTAAGAGTCTGATGGCCTTGAGATAGAAGCTGTTTTTCAGTCTCTCGGTCCCAGCTTTGATGCACCTGTACTGACCTCGCCTTCTGGATGATAGCGGGGTGAACAGACAGTGGCTCGGGTGGTTGTTGTCCTTGATCTTTTTGGCCTTCCTGTGACATCGGGTGGTGTAGGTGTCCTGGAGGGCAGGTAGTTTACCCCCGGTGATGCGTTGTGCAGTCCTCACTACCCTCTGGAGAGCCTTACGATTGTGGGTGGAGCAGTTGCTGTACCAGGCGGTGATACAGCCCGACAGGATGCTCTCGATTGTGCATCTGTAGAAGTTTGTGAGTGTTTTTGGTGACAAGCAGAATTTCTTCAGCCTCCTGAGGTTGAAGAGGCGCTGTTGCGCCTTCTTCACCACACTGTCTGTGTGGGTGGACCATTTTAGTTTGGCCGTTATGTGTACGCCGAGGAACTTGAAACTTTCCACCTTCTCCACTCTTCTCCACATTGGAGTGGGTCTAGGGTGTCTGGTAGGATGGAGGTGATATGATCCTTGACTAGTCTCTCAAAGCACTTCATGATGACGGAAGTGAGTGCTACGGGGCGATAGTCATTTAGCTCAGTTACCTTAGCTTTCTTGGGAACAGGAACAATGGTGGCCCTCTTGAAGCGTGCGGGAACAGCAGACTGAGATAGGGATTGATTAAATATGTCCATAAACACACCAGCCAGTTGGTCTGTGCATGCTCTGAGGACACGGCCAAGGATGCCATCTGGGCAGGCAGCATTGCAAGGGTTAACACGCTCAAATGTTTTACTCACGTTGGCTGCGGTGTGTGAGCACGCAGGTTTTGGTAGCGGGCCGTGTCGGTGGCACTGTATTGTCCTCAAAGCGAGCAAAGAAGTTGTTTAGTTTGTCTGGGAGCAGGACATCGTGGTCCACGACGGGGCTGGTTTTCTTTTTGTAGTCCGTGATTGACTGTAGACCCTGCCACATTCCTCTCGTGTCTGAGCCGTTGAATTGTGACTCTACTTTGTCTGTATACTGACGCTTAGCTTGTTTGATTGCCTTGCGGAGGGAATAGCTACACTGTTTGTATTCAGTCATGTTTTCGGTCGCCTTACCCTGATTAATAGCAGTGGTTCGCGCTTTCAGTTTTCCGCGAATGCTGCCATCAATCCACGGTTTCTGGTTGGGGAAGGTTTTAATAGTTGCTATGGGTACAACATCACCGATGCACTTGCTAATAAACTCGCTTACCGAATCAGCGTATACATCAATGTTGTTGTCTGATGCTATCCGGAACATATCCCAGTCCACGTGCTCGAAGCAATCTTGAAGCGTGGAATCAGATTGGTCGGACCAGCGTTGAACAGACCTGAGAACGGGCGTTTCCTGTTTTAGTTTCTGTCTATAGGCTGGGAGCAACAAAATGGAGTCATGGTCAGACTTGCCGAAAGGAGGGCGGAGAATGGCCTTGTATGCATCACGGAAGTTAGAATAACAATGATCCAGGGTTTTCCCGGCCTGGGTCGCACATTCGATATGCTGATAAAATTTAGGGAGCCTTGTTTTCAGATTAGCCTTGTTAAAATCCCCAGCCACAATAAATGCAGCCTCAGGATATGTGGTTTCCAGTTTACATAGAGTCCAATGAATTTCTTTCAGTGCCGTCGATGTGTCAGCTTGAGGGGGGATATATGCAACTGTGATTATAATCGAGGAGAATTCTGTTGGTAGATAATGCGGTCGGCATTTGATTGTAAGGAATTCTATGTCAGGTGAACAAAAGGACTTGAGTTCCTGTATGTTGTTATGATCACACCACGACTCGTTAATCATAAGACACACACCCCCGCCCTTCTTCTTACCAGATAGATGTTTGTTTCTGTCGGCGCGATGCGTGGAGAAACCATGTGGCTGTACCGACTCTGATAACGTGTCCTGAGTGAGCCATGTTTCCGTGAAGCAAAGAACGTTGCAGTCTTTGATGTCTCTTTAGAAGGCAATCCTTGCTCGGATTTCGTCTACCTTGTTGTCCAGAGACTGGACATTGGCAAGTAGTATACTCGGGAGCGGTGAGCGATGTGCCCCTCTACGGAGCCTGACCAGAACACCGCCCCGTCTACACCTTCTCCTCCGCCGCCGTTGTTTTGAGTCGCCGGCTGGGATCCAGTCTATTGTCCTAGTTGGTGGACCAAACAGAGGATCCGCTTCGGGAAAGTCGTATTCCTGGTCGTAATGTTGGTTGTTGACGTTGCTCTTATATCCAATAATTCCTCCCGGCTGTATGTAATAAAACTTAAGATTTCCCTGGGTAACAATGTAAGAAGTAATACATAAAAAAACAAAATACTGCATAGCTTCCTGAGAACGTGAAGCGAGGCTGCCATCTCTGTCGGCGCCAAAATGATGTCTGAATGAACCAGAGATTTCTGGGTTTTAGGACTACAGGCTGGCGAGCTCTATATCCTCTCTCTAGTATAGATGAAGCCTGAGCTGGAATGTGAAGCTAACTGAAGCTGGTTAGCTTCAGAAAACCCTGAGTAGATCTATCTTGCTTTGTAGGATACCCCTCTGGAAGTAGCATGGTGGAGATCAATGTTCCCTCAAAAAAATTGGGGACACAGCAAATTTAAGGTGTTGTGAGCGGAAACTTGAGCGTTGTGAGAATTTAGTTAATCTTCCGGAGTGAATTTACAATGAACACTGAGGCTGTACCCTTACAGTTTTAGACAGTAGCCAATAGGTTATTGTGGCTATTTGAGCATAATGTAGGCCTACCAACAAAACCAATGGAGCAAATCTCATAAAATTTTCACATGGAAATAGCTTTTGATTTCTATTATATAGCCTACAGTAGCCCATATGTGGTGTTCAATGCAGGCCTACATTGCATGAGACTTAAAAAAAAATATATATATACAGTTGAAGTCGGTTGGAGTCATTAAAACTCGTTTTTGAACTACTCCACAAATTTCTTGTTAACTAACTATAGTTTTGGCAAGTCGGTTAGGACATCTACTTTGTGCATGACACAAGTAGTTTTTCCAACAATTGTTTATCTCACTTATAATTCACTGTATCACAATTCCAGTGGGTCAGAAGTTTACTTACACTAAGTTGACTGTGCTTTTAAACAGCTTGGAAAATTCCAGAAAAGTATGTAATGACTTTAGAAGCTTCTGATAGGCTAATTGACATAATTTGAGTCAATTGGAGGTGTACCTGTGAATGTATTTCAAGGCCTACCTTCAACTCAGTGCCTCTTTGCTTGACATCATGGGAAAATAAAAATAAATCAGCCAAGACCTCAGAAAGAAAAATTGTAGACCTCCACACAAGTCTGGTTCATCCTTGGGAGCAATTTCCAAATGTCTGAAGGTACCACGTTCATCTGTACAAACTATAGTACGCAAGTATTAACACCATGGGACCACGCAGCCGTCATACCGCTCAGGAAGGAGATGCATTCTGTCTCCTAGAGATGAACGTACTTTGGTGCGAAAAGTGCAAATCAATCCCAGAACAACAGCAAAGGACCTTGTGAAGATGCTGGAGGAAACAGGTACATAAGTATCTATATCCACAGCAAAACGAGTCCTATATAGACATAACCTGAATGGCTACTCAGCAAGGAAGAAGCCACTGCTCCAAAACCGCCATAAAAAAGCCAGACTACGGTTTGCAACTGCACAAGGGGACAAAGATCATACTTTTTGGAGAAATGTCCTCTGGTCTGATGAAACAAAAATAGAACTGTTTGGCCATAATGACCATCATCACGTTTGGAGGAAAAAGGGGGAGGCTTGCAAGCCGAAGAACACCATCCCAACCGTGAAGCACGGGGGTGGCAGCATCATTTTGTGGGGGTGCTTTGCTGCAAGAGGGACTGGTGCACTTCACAAAATAGATGACATCATGAAGAAGGAAAAATATGTGGATATATTGAAGCAACATCTCAAGACATCAGTCAGGAAGTTAAAGCTTGGTCGCAAATGGGGTCTTCCAAATGGACAATGACCCCAAGCATACTTCCAAAGTTGTGGCAAAATGGCTTAGGGACAACAAAGTCAAGGTATTGGAGTGACCATCACAAAGCCCTGACCTCAATCCTATCGAAAATTTGTGGGCAGATCTCAAAAAGCGTGTGTAAGCAAGGAGGCCTACAAACCTGTCTCAGTTACACCAGCTTTGTCAGGAGGAATGGGCCAAAATTCACCCAACTCATTGTGGGAAGCTTGTGGAAGACTACCCGAACACTTGACCCAAGTTAACTTCTTAGGGAGCGGCAGCAGAGGTGACGGTTTTGGAGAGTCTGGCTTGCCCAAAGTAAAATGCCTGCCACTCAGGCCCAGAAAATAGGATATGCACATAATTAGTACTATTGGATAGGAAACACTCTGAAGTTTCTAAAAGTGTTAAAATAATGTATGTGAGTATAACAGAACTGATATAGCAGGCGAAAACCCGAGGAAAATCCATCCGGATTTGCAGTTTCTTTTGTACACGGCAGTCCTGGAGGAGGTGCGCACACATGAGCGCAGTTTAGAAGAAACATAGGTGGAGATCCATAAAACCCACTAGAGGCTGCCCAGGCTAGTTGCCCATATATCCAAAGTGCAAACAATATAACTAATATTAGTTGGAAAATTACTTAATAGGCTAATGTTAAAAATACTGAGGTAATCCTACAGCATAATAGGTAGGAATACATTCTGCAATATGTAGACATTGGTGGAAGAATAGGCTAAGGGAAAACATGAATATGCCTAATTAAAAGTTGTCACTGTGCAAGGCTGCCGCAAAGCTGCATCGTCACATCCACACAAATTGTATTTGTCCACAATATATGGCTAGAAGGAATACATATTTACTGTTCAGTGTTTCTGATTTCAGATTAATTGGACCCATAGGCCTACGTACTGTACCTGTGAATGTATCTGAATGTATCTGCAATCTCCCCTTGTGACCACCAGAGGGTGGTAGGTACTTACAGACCACATTTTGATGTCATATCATACCTAGGGATGTAAATCTCTGACAAAACAACTATCGGATATAAGGCAGCCTATTTGTTTATAGATCTGATTCATTTATCTGATTCATTTATATGAGTAATTTATCTGAAAATGCAATATTTTTAAATTATAGTATAGATGAGTGATCAATATACTATTGTCAGCATGGCAGTACTCATCACATAATTAATTAATTAATTAATTTAATCACGTCATCACGATTCATCATATCATTTCATAACATTTCATCACATTTCATCACATCATTTTATCACATTTCATCATGATTCATCATATGATTTCATCACATTTCATTACGATTCATCACATTATTTGTACATTATGATCAGATTTGTTCTGAACAATAAAGTACAGAGGTCTGTTTGGTTAATGAGACATAGATATGCATTGATGCAGGGTTGCCATAACAATACACAGGAATACAGGACTGATGTTGCAATCATTAGGGGTAGATTTGGGATGGAGCAGATCTCTGCCAGAGGCTAGATGGTGCTATCATCCCATTATTCATACACCATCCATTCCCCTCTAATCTAACAAGTGTAGCTAGATGACTGCGCTGTGGGTAGAGTGTGTGTGTGGATGTACAGCATGTGTGTGCCTTTGCAGCATGTGTGTCTGTGTGTGTGTGCCTGTTCAGTGTGTGTGTGTGCCTGTGCAGTGTGTGTGCCAGTGCAGTGTGCTGCGCCTCGTGCCGTTGGTTCCCCTCTGAGACAGTATCATGTGCAGGGGACTGACGACAACCCTCATCACCCACCATCACCAGGACAACCCAGGCTATATTTAGACTGGGCTGACAACTAGACCCATGCCATGCTAAATTTAAACCTGTATCAAAGTGAACACTACAGGAACCTAAATTTAGACATGATAAAGCCACAGCAGACTCAATTTTGAAACAGGGTTTGGGTAAGAGTGTGTTAGTCTAGTCGTTAATAAATGATACTCGGACAGATGGTGTTTTTTGAGTATAATGCTGTTACAGGCACTTCAGCTTTACTTTCAGTCTGTGGAAGAGAATTCTTGATTCTAAGATCGAATCGTACTGCACCGGCTTTGACGCTTGTCGAATGTGGCAGGGCTCGCAAACCATTACAGACTACAAAGGAAAGCACAACCGAGAGCTGCCCAGTGACACGAGCCTACAAGACGAGCCAAACTACTTCTATGCTCGCTTCGAGGCATATGACACTGAAACATGCATAAGAGCACCAGCTGTTCTGGAAGACTGTGTGATCACGCTCTCAGCAGCCGATGTGAGTAAGACCTTTAAACAAGTCAACATTCACAAGGCCACAGGGCCAGACGGATTACCAGGACGTGTTCTGCGAGCATGAGCTGACAAATGGGTAAGTGTCTTCACTGACATTTTCAACCTCTCCCTGTCTGAGTCTGTAATACCAACATGTTTCAAATAGACCACCATAGTGCCTGTGCCCAAGAACACTAAAGTAACCTGACTAAACGACTACCGACCCGTAGCACTCACATCTGTAGCCATGAAGTGCTTCGAAAGGCTGGTCATGGCTCACATCAAAACCATTATCCCAGAAACCCAAGACCCACTCCAATTTGCATACCGCCCCAACAGATCCACAGATGATGCAATCTCTATTGCACTCCACACTGCCCTTTCCCATCTGGACAAAAGGAACATATTTACAGTTGAAGTCGGAAATTTACATATACCTTAGCCAAATACATTTAAACTCAGGTTTTCACAATTCCTGACATTTAATCCTAGTAAGAATTCCCTGTCTTAGGTCAGTTAGGATCACCATTTTATTTTAAGATTGAAATGTCAGAATAATGGTAGAGAGAATGATTTATTTCAGCTTTTATTTCTTTCATCACATTCTCAGTGGGTCAGAAGGTTACATACACTCAATTAGTATTTGGTAGCATTGCCTTTAAATGGTTTAACTTGGGTCAAACGTTTCGGGTAGCCTTCCACAAGCTTCCCACATTAAGTTGGGTGAATTTTGGCCCATTCCTCCTGACATAGCTGGTGTAACTGAGTCAGGTTTGTAGGCCTCCTTGCTCGCACACGCTTTTTCAGTTCTGCCCACAAATGTTCTATAGGATTGAGTCTGTACCTTGACTTTGTTGTCCTTAAGTCATTTTGCCACAACTTTGGAAGTATGCTTGGGGTCATTGTTCATTTGGAAGACCCATTTGCGACCAAGCTTTAACTTCCTGACTGATGTCTTGAGATGTTGCTTCAATATATCCACATATTTTTCCTACCTCATGATGCCATCTATTTTGTGAAGTGCACCAGTCCCTCCTGCAGCAAAGCACCCCCACAACATGATGCTGCCACCCCCGTGCTTCACGGTTGGGATGGTGTTCTTCGACTTGCAAGCCTCCCCCTTTGTCCTCCAAACATAACGATGGCCATTATGGCCGAACAGTTCTATTTTTGTTTCATCAGACCAGAGGACATTTCTCCAAAAAGTACGATCTTTGTCCCCATGTGCAGTTGCAAACCGTAGTCTGGCTTTTTTATGGCGGTTTTGGAGCAGTGGCTTCTTCCTTGCTGAGCGGCCTTTCAGGTTATGTCGATATAGGACTCATTTTTCTGTGGCTATAGATACTTTTGTACCTGCTTCCTAGAGCATCTTCACAAGGTCCTTTGCTGTTGTTCTGGAATTGATTTGCACTTTTTCGCACCAAAGTACGTTTATCTCTAGTAGACAGAACGTGTCTCCTTCCTGAGCAGTATGACAGCTGCGTGGTCCCATGGTGTTTATACTTCCGTACTATTGTTTGTACAGATGAACGTGGTACCTTCAGCCATTTGGAAATTGCTTCCAAGGATGAACCAGACTTGTGGAGGTCTACAATTCTTTTTCTGAGGTCTTGGCTGATTTCTTTTGATTTTCCCATGATGTCAAGCAAAGAGGCACTGAGTTTGAAGGTAGGCCTTGAAATACATCCACAGGTACACGTCCAATTGACTCAAATGGTGTCAATTAGCCTATCAGAAGCTTCTACAGCCAACTTAGTGTATGTAAACTTCTGACCCACAGTGAATTATAAGTGTGTGTATGTATTCACCCCCTTTGCTATGAAGCCCCTAAATAAGATCTGGTGCAACCAATTACATTCAGAAGTCACATAATTTGTTAAATAAAGTCCACCTGTGTACAATCTAAGTATCACATGATCTTTCACATGGTCTCAGTAGATATACACCTGTTCTGAAAGGCCCCAGAGTCTGCAACACTACTAAGCAAGGGGCACCACCAAGCAAGCGGCACCATGAAGACCAAGGAGCTCTCCAAACAGGTCAGGGACAAAGTTGTGGAGAAGTACAGATCAGGGTTGGGTTATAAAAAATATCAGAAACTTTGAACATCCCACGGAGCACCATTAAATCCATTATTAAGAAACGGAAAGAATATGGCACCACAACAAACCTGCTAAGAGAGGGCCGCCCACCAAAACTCACGGACCAGGCAAGGAGGGCATTAATCAGAGAGGCAACAAAGAGACCTACGATAACCCTGCAGGAGCTGCAAAGCTCCACAGCGGAGATTGGAGTATCTGTCCATAGGACCACTTTAAGCCGTACACTCCACAGAGCTGGGCTTTACGGTAGAGTGGCCAGAAAAAAGTCATTGCTTAAAGAAGAAAATAAGCAAACACATTTGGTGTTCGCCAAAAGGCATGTGGGAGACTCCCCAAACATATGGAAGAATTTACTCTGGTCAGATGAGACTAAAATTGAGCTTTTTGGCCATCAAGGAAAACGCTATGTCTGGCGCAAACCCAACACCTCTCATCACCCCGAGAACAACATCCCCACAGTGAAGCATGGTGCTTGCAGCATCATTCTGTGGAGATGTTTTTAATTGGCAGGGACTGGGAAACTGGTTCAGAATTGAAGGAATGATGGATGGCGCTAAATACAGGGAAATTCTTGAGGGAAACCTGTTTCAGTCTTCCAGAGATTTGAGACTGGGACGGAGGTTCACCTTCCAGCAGGACAATGAGCCTAAGCATACTGCTAAAACAACACTTGAGTGATTTAAGGGGAAACATTTAAATGTCTTGGAATGGCCTAGTCAAAGCCCAGACCTCAATCCAATTGAGAATCTGTGGTATGACTTAAAGATTACTGTACACCAGCGGAACCCATCCAATTTGAAGGAGCTGGAGTAGTTTTTCCTTGAAGAATGGGCAAAAATGCCAGGGGCTAGATGTGCCAAGCTTATAGAGACATACCCCAAGAGACTTGCAGCTGTAAGTGCTGCAAAAAGTGGCTCCTCAAAGTATTGACCTTGAGGAAGGGGGGTGAATAGTTATGCCCGCTCAAGTAAACATTTTTTGTCTTATTTCTTGTTTGTTTCACAATAAAAAATATTTTGCATCTTCAAAGTGGTAGGCATGCTGTGTAAATCAAATGATACAAATACCCCCAAAATCCATTTTAATTCCAGGTTCTAAGGCAACAAAATATGAAAAATGCCAAGGGGGGTGAATACTTTCGCAAGCCACTGTATCTGAGACATCTACTGCAGCCATCATCCTCCACATACAACACCCGTTCTGCCAGTCACATTATGTTAAAGGTCCTCAAAGCACACACATCCCTGGGCCGCTCCTCTTTTCAGTTCGCTGCAGCTAGCGACTGGAACGAGCTGCAACAAACAGTCCAACTGGACAGTTGTATCTCAATCTCTTCATTCAAAGACTCAATCATGGACACTCTTACTGACAGTTGTGGCTGCTTTGTGTGATGTATTGTTGTCTCTACCTTGCCCTTTGTACTGTTGTCTGTGCCCAATAATGTTTGTACCATGTTTTGTGCTGCTACTATCTTGTGTTGCTACCATGTTGTTGTTATGTTGTGTTGCTACCTTGCTATGTTGTTGTGTTGCTACCTTGCTATGTTGTTGTCTTAGATCTCTCTTTATGTAGTGTTGTCTCTCTTGTCGTGATGTGTGTTTTGTCCTATATATATTTTTTTTTAATTTATTTAAATTTTTAGTCCCAGACCCCGTCCCCGCAGCAGGCTTTTTGCCTTTTGGTAGGCCGTCATTGTAAATAAGAATTTGTTCTTAACTGACTTGCCTAGTTAAATAAAGGTTAAATAAAATAAAAATAAATAAAATAATCAGAAGGACTGGGAGAAGAGGGAAGATTCCTCTTGTAGGCCTATGCTGCTCTGTCGAACAGGCTTTCTTCATCACTTCCCAAAATTAACACTTTTCTGACAATATCCTTTTGAACTCCTTGTTTAGTATTGCCACTCACACACACACATATGTTTTGTGGTGATTGCCTTATGATTTGCTAGTGTGAAAGGAGGCTGAACCAACAAGAACATCAGATTCTCTGGGAAAATTCCACCCAACAGTTTCTCTTGGTGTGTGCGTGCATGCGTAACGTAAAACTTAAATTAATAGCCTGGACGTTTATTTGCTTAAATCACTTGACACAACAGGCACTAATTAAAGACAGGCTTCTATTTGAGCTAGTCGTCTATGTCCTTAACGCACACAGCTTTTGCTCATTTGCATAGTTAATTGTTTAATTCCAGCATTCATTTCCAGCACTAATTTGTTATCCATTACAAACTGTGTTAAACATTTCTTTTGTCTTATCATGCCACTATTAAAAAACTATACAGATGAGGAGGCATACAAAGGTATGTCAATTGGTATTGGTATGTTATGCAGATCAGATTTACCATCCTCCTCCCTTACCTCTTCTATGAATATCCCACAGGCTTCTACATTATGGACCAGGTATGTCCAAATACATTTTTTTTCATTCACATTTACCACAAAAACCATGGTTTGTTAATAATTTGTATAAGTACTATTTTTTGGATTCACAGACTTCACCCTTCCTACACCTCTGATGAATATAACAGAACACAATTCTTCAAAAAGGTTATTCGAGGATTCTTCAAAAGGTTCTTCGAGGATCCATTAAAAGGGGTTCTTTTTCTTTTAAAGGGTTCTTCAAAAAACGTATAGGGGTTCCCCTAAAGGATACTCCAGGAACCTTTTCTTTTTAGAGTGTATGCATGTATATCTGTGTGCTTCTCTATGTGTTAGTATGTAACCGCTAATGTCACAAGGACACAGTGAATGCACTGAAAGTACTCCTCTTTAACATGACAATGCTGACATAGAAGCAGTATTCATCATGTTGACCCCGTACAGAGAAGCACTTTCTATGTGATGTCTCTTGTCATTGTCATTTAACAGCATTGACATTTAGTGTTTTCCATTTACACTGGCCCAGTTCTGCCTTGGACATGAACCACATGAAAAAATACTAGTTCATTATTGAGTACTACAGTGCTTACAATAGAATTAAACTGTTGTAAACTTTAGGATACTGTAGAATACTGTTTTACACACTGTAGTATACCTCGATCATGTGTCGTGCTCACTATAGAATGTTGCAGTATACTGTAGAATACTATAGTAACTACAATATTATCCGGGAAAAAAACACACTACAGACATACCAAAAATATTGTTAAACTGAAACAGTTTTGTAAAGAGGAATGGTCCAAAATTGCAATTGTCCACTGAGGCCTAATGACCAGGAATCCAAATGGGCACAGCTACCAGAAAGCCTCTGCTCCCCTCCTCTCCTTCTTTCCCTTCTTGCTTTCATCCCACTCTCCCCTCCTCCTTCTCCTTACTTCCTCCACTCTGATTTCTCCCCCTCTCCCTCATCCTTCTCCCAATCACTCTTCCTCTACTTTCTCCTCAAACTTACTCTCCAACTTGTCACCCCCCCCTTTTTTTACCCCCTCTTCTCCTCCTCCCTTCTCTCCAGCCCCCCATTTCCATTTCATGGGTCTGTCAATGGAATTTGGGTCTCTGTGTGTTATTCAATACTAGCAGGTGTCTCAATGACAGAGAGAGAGAGAGAGAGAGAGAGAGAGAGATGGAGAGAGATAATGATAGAGAGAGAGATGGAGGGAGGGAGGGTAAAAAGAGAAAGAGAGAGAGCGAGAGCGTGAGAGAGAGAAAGAGAAAGAGAGCGTGAGAGAGAGGAGAGAGAGAGCTAAGATATTGTAAACCCAGTGTGTCTCTCCACAGACAGTGATTTGGGCCAGAGCACCTCAAGGCCAATCCATCTGCTTTGGAAAGCAGCAAATAGGGTCAATGAGAAACAGAGAACGTTAATGGAGATGATGAAGAGATAAACCTGAGAGCAGCACCACACATACAGTGGGGCAAAAAAGTATTTAGTCAGCCACCAATTGTGCAAGTTCTCCAACTTAAAAAGATGAGAGAGGCCTGTAATTTTCATCATAGGTACACTTCAACTATGACAGACGAAATGAGAAAAAGAAATCCAGAAAATCACATTGTAGGATTTTTAATTTATTTATTTGCAAATTATGGTGGAAAATAAGTATTTGGTCAATAACAAAAGTTTATCTCAATACTTTGTTATATACCCTTTGTTGGCAATGACAGAGGTCAAACGTTTTCTGTAAGTCTTCACAAGGTTTTCACACACTGTTGCTGGTATTTTGGCCCATTCCTCCATGCAGATCTCCTCTAGAGCAGTGATGTTTTGGGGCTGTCGCTGGGCAACACGGACTTTCAACTCCCTCCAAAGATTTTCTATGGGGTTGAGATCTGGAGACTGGCTAGGCCACTCCAGGACCTTGAAATGCTTCTTACGAAGCCACTCCTTCGTTGCCCGGGCGGTGTGTTTGGGATCATTGTCATGCTGAAAGACCCAGCCACGTTTCATCTTCAATGCCCTTGCTGATGGAAGGAGGTTTTCACTCAAAATCTCACGATACATGGCCCCATTCATTCTTTCCTTTACACGGATCAGTCGTCCTGGTCCCTTTGCAGAAAAACAGCCCCAAAGCATGATGTTTCCACCCCCATGCTTCACAGTAGGTATGGTGTTCTTTGGATGCAACTCAGCATTCTTTGTCCTCCAAACACGACGAGTTGAGTTTTTACCAAAAAGTTCTATTTTGGTTTCAT
Source organism: Hucho hucho (assembly GCA_003317085.1). Classification (NCBI taxonomy): domain Eukaryota; kingdom Metazoa; phylum Chordata; class Actinopteri; order Salmoniformes; family Salmonidae; genus Hucho; species Hucho hucho. The sequence continues at coordinate 135,652 of QNTS01003490.1, read as the reverse complement.
CTGACCATATGACATTCTCCCAATCCTCATCTGGATCATCCAAATGCTCTCTAGCAAACTTCAGACGGGCCTGAACATGTACTGGCTTAAGCAGGGGGACACGTCTGGCACTGCAGGATTTGAGTCCCTGGCGGCGTAGTGTGTTACTGATGGTAGGCTTTGTTACTTTGGTCCCAGCTCTCTGCAGGTCATTCACTAGGTCCCCCCGTGTGGTTCTGGGATTTTTGCTCACCGTTCTTGTGATCATTTTGACCCCACGGGGTGAGATTTTGCGTGGAGCCCCAGATCGAGGAAGATTATCAGTGGTCTTGTATGTCTTCCATTTCCTAATAATTGCTCCCACAGTTGATTTCTTCAAACCAAGCTGCTTACCTATTGCAGATTCAGTCTTCCCAACCTGGTGCAGGTCTACAATTTTGTTTCTGGTGTCCTTTGACAGCTCTTTGGTCTTGGCCATAGTGGAGTTTGGAGTGTGACTGTTTGNATACAGTGGGGCAAAAAAGTATTTAGTCAGCCACCAATTGTGCAAGTTCTCCAACTTAAAAAGATGAGAGAGGCCTGTAATTTTCATCATAGGTACACTTCAACTATGACAGACGAAATGAGAAAAAGAAATCCAGAAAATCACATTGTAGGATTTTTAATTTATTTATTTGCAAATTATGGTGGAAAATAAGTATTTGGTCAATAACAAAAGTTTATCTCAATACTTTGTTATATACCCTTTGTTGGCAATGACAGAGGTCAAACGTTTTCTGTAAGTCTTCACAAGGTTTTCACACACTGTTGCTGGTATTTTGGCCCATTCCTCCATGCAGATCTCCTCTAGAGCAGTGATGTTTTGGGGCTGTCGCTGGGCAACACGGACTTTCAACTCCCTCCAAAGATTTTCTATGGGGTTGAGATCTGGAGACTGGCTAGGCCACTCCAGGACCTTGAAATGCTTCTTACGAAGCCACTCCTTCGTTGCCCGGGCGGTGTGTTTGGGATCATTGTCATGCTGAAAGACCCAGCCACGTTTCATCTTCAATGCCCTTGCTGATGGAAGGAGGTTTTCACTCAAAATCTCACGATACATGGCCCCATTCATTCTTTCCTTTACACGGATCAGTCGTCCTGGTCCCTTTGCAGAAAAACAGCCCCAAAGCATGATGTTTCCACCCCCATGCTTCACAGTAGGTATGGTGTTCTTTGGATGCAACTCAGCATTCTTTGTCCTCCAAACACGACGAGTTGAGTTTTTACCAAAAAGTTCTATTTTGGTTTCATCTGACCATATGACATTCTCCCAATCCTCATCTGGATCATCCAAATGCTCTCTAGCAAACTTCAGACGGGCCTGAACATGTACTGGCTTAAGCAGGGGGACACGTCTGGCACTGCAGGATTTGAGTCCCTGGCGGCGTAGTGTGTTACTGATGGTAGGCTTTGTTACTTTGGTCCCAGCTCTCTGCAGGTCATTCACTAGGTCCCCCCGTGTGGTTCTGGGATTTTTGCTCACCGTTCTTGTGATCATTTTGACCCCACGGGGTGAGATCTTGCGTGGAGCCCCAGATCGAGGAAGATTATCAGTGGTCTTGTATGTCTTCCATTTCCTAATAATTGCTCCCACAGTTGATTTCTTCAAACCAAGCTGCTTACCTATTGCAGATTCAGTCTTCCCAACCTGGTGCAGGTCTACAATTTTGTTTCTGGTGTCCTTTGACAGCTCTTTGGTCTTGGCCATAGTGGAGTTTGGAGTGTGACTGTTTGAGGTTGTGGACAGGTGTCTTTTATACTGATAACAAGTTCAAACAGGTGCCATTAATACAGGTAACGAGTGGAGGACAGAGGAGCCTCTTAAAGAAGAAGTTACAGGTCTGTGAGAGCCATAAATCTTGCTTGTTTGTATGTGACCAAATACTTATTTTCCACCATAATTTGCAAATAAATTCATTAAAAATCCTACAATGTGATTTTCTGGATTTCTTTTCCTCATTTTGTCTGTCATAGTTGAAGTGTACCTATGATGAAAATTACAGGCCTCTCTCATCTTTTTAAGTGAGAGAACTTGCACAATTGGTGGCTGAATAAATACTTTTTTGCCCCACTGTACACAGTACTTATGACAACTTCCGGAGGACGTTCTCCAACCTGTCAGAGCTCTTGCAGCATGAACTGACATGTTGTCCACTCAATCAAAGGATCAGAGAATGAATCTTGTACTGAAAGCATAAGCTACAGCTAGCACTGCACTGCAGTGCATAAAATTCACTTACCTAGTGAAACATAGCCTACAGTGATAGGTCAAGAAGTGAATGGTTCAAAGTTCAAAATACATTTTTGGATATTAAATGTGTGGTCTGTTGCGCAGTCGAATTTCACGATATACAGCGTGTCGTACAAAATGTGCATCCGTCACTTTTTTGAAAACTCTCAAAACCTAACTTACATAAATTGCAATATAAATCGGTGGTCAGCTAGCAAGAAGGGTGTCTTTAGTTGCAAAACCTTCCGTTACTTTCCAGTCCATTTAAATGTTGAGCTCCAGGTGATTTAGTCCTCCAACCGCTAGAGAGTGTCCGAAGTTAGGGGGTGACCGGGAAATTATCTACAGACAGTTGCCAGATCAGATGTACCAACTTCAGATGAGTCCAGTGACGCTTGTGGGGGTCATAGAGCAAAGCGGAGAACACCATCAAGTTCGTGAAAGACTAATCTTTCCATAGAGTAATTGTGTGTAGGCCAAACCATTCGGACGCTACAGACGTTTTCGTGAGAAGACCAATTTTCGGGATGTCTCATGGTCTGACAAGAACAGCTCTCACTCTGCCGCCTTTACAAAAACTGATTTATCTAGCTTAAAATTACACATTGATGGGGATTTTTTATTATGTAATAATACATTTTATATTATTTTTATTATATAATATCGCAAACAAACGTGGCAGTTTCACCGCTAAGGATTCCAGCTTTAAAACAAATAATGGTGAATTTGCTACAGGAGCAGTTGAAAAGTATGCATTTAATGTTTTTCATTTTTTACTTTGAGCACCTGCCCAACCAAAGTTCTGTGCAAGGCCCTGTGTGTGTGTGTGTGTGTGTTTGTAAACAGTCCAGTAATGGCTTTGTAAGTGCTTGATGTCGCTTATCTCCTTCTCAGGTGGCTAGACATAGGGCTATTTGAGTATGTGAGTGACCAGGGTTAGGTAATATTTGTCTGTAGGCCTACATTCTAAACACTCCCTCCACTTTATATTTCTTCACTCTCATACCTCTTTCTCTTTTCACAGAATACCACTCTCTCCTTCCCTTTTCCTTGTCTTTCTTCTGCACACATACAGAAACACACATACGTTTACACACACACACACACACAACACACACACACCCACACACACACACACACACACACACACACACACACACACACACACACACTAGGGCTGGGCTGTGCACTGTTTTTTACTATATACCGGTTTTGATGCACAGAACAGTTTGTGTTTTTAATTTACATTCTGCAGAAAAGGCCCATGGAGTTGGTGGAAGAATCCTTTAATTCATGGCCACTTGTTCAGCTGGGCCAGGGCCGATTTAATTAGGTCAGGTGGAAGTGTCCAACAGATCTCCACTCAATAAAAGGAGGAAATCGCCATCGCCCGATCTCACTGTTTTCTCTTCCTTAACTTGTTAGGGAGTGGCAGCTGAGGGGTCGGTTTTGGAGAGTCTGGCGTGCCCAAAGTAAAATGCTTGCCACCCAGGCTCAGAAACTAAGATATGGACATAATAGTACTATTGGATAGGAAACACTCTGAGGTTTCCAAAAGTGTTATCATTTTGTCTGTGAGTGTAAGAGAAGTCATTTGGCAGGCAAAAAACTGAGCGACCCACCGCTCCCTGACAAGTTAACTAATCCAGAAGTTCTGTGCGTCCATGAATCCACTAATCTTTCAATGGTCCTTCGAGCAGGATGATGACTGAACCAAAGACAGGTGAAAAGGAAATGGAGGAGGAGAAGTAATAATTGTCTCCACTGGAAGGAAAGAGAGAGGAGGAAAGAGCATCTGAGGGAAAAGTCTTGGAACAAATAAAAGATCCAGGAGCTAAGCCTAAAGCAACAAAGAAGGCTTCATCCTCAACCACCAGCAGCACCAGAAGAACCAGGCAACAAACGAGCAGACATGTACCTGGTTATCTTAAAGATTATGTGGTGGAGTTTCCCACGCCAAAGGGCAAGCCCACCTGAGCTCAAAGTGACGATGGATCAACTGTACCTTTCAGCCATCAACCATCCCCTCCGAGCCAAGGACCGGAAACTGCTTTGGGACGGCAAGTGGTCTACAGGAAGAACCCATGGAGGACGTAACTCCCACTGCACAGGTCGACCAGCTTCCTGAGGCAGGCTCCGCTCACCCCACTAATGGGAAATCGTTGAGGCACTCTAGACGGAGTGAGAGTTCGACCAGTGGATACCCCTTTGGAAGTGGCTATGGCACCTGCCATTCCCTAGCCCTCAGCGATTCACAGACCGCTGTCCTACGAGAGAGGATGAAATTACTAGCGTTGGAGGAAATTGAGCGTCAGATTGAAGAGGAACGACAGGCAGACGAACGATGTCACCTATTGGATGTGCAGGCCCGTAGAGCTCTACAGGAACGGGAATTCGTTGCCAAGGACCTGGCACAGCAGCGACGGCACCGTCAAGCAAGAAGGGAATTGGAGGAGGCACGGATGGTCTGATCCTTCCTGGAGAGGAACGAACAGGGAGTTGACCTGACCACCCCTCCACATGGACCTGACCTGTCTGCCTTTCTTTCCCAATCTGCTCCTCTGGTACAGATGGAAGGGATACTGAAAACCAAACCCTTGGGATATCTATGCAGACATCGCTGACGGTTACACCGAATATGCTCTTGATAGGATGTCGAGATGCGTCACTTTCCTCAAGCCATGTATGCTGATACCAACTTCGTTGGCAGACGCCGGTGGCGACACAGACAGATCTTGGTTGACCATTTCTGGGCCCGATTCATTCGGGATTACCTACCAAGCCTACACCACAGAGGGAAATGGCAGAGAGAAACGGCCAGCCTGGAAACTGGCCAAGTAGTAATGATAGTGAACCCTCAGCTGCCTCGAGCCTCCTCGCCAGTGGGCCATATCACTAAGACCATGCCTGGGACCGATGGTCGTGTTAGATCAGTGGAGATCCAGGTAAAGAACCGGACATATATCCGTCCAGTTAGCGCTAGCGCCACACCTACTACAACATCCGGTGAAATGCAGAGCGCCAAATTCAAATTACAAGAATAGTAATATTAAACATTCATGAAAATACAAGTGTTGTACACCATTCTTTAGCTTAGAATCTTGGTAATCGAACTGCGTTGTCCGATTTACAATAGGCTTTACGGCGAAAGCATAGCATTTGATTATCTGAGGACAGCGCCCCGCATACTTCCTGCATATAAATATATTTCAAACCAGCACAGACATTACAAAATCAAATATAGAGATAAAATAAATCACTTACATTTGAAAATCTTCCTCTGGTTGAAATCCCACGGTCCCAGGAACACAAAGAATGGTCGTTTTGTTCGATAAAGTCCCTCTTTATATTCCAAAAACTCTGTTTGGTTGGCACGTTTTGTTCAGTAATCCACCCGTTCCACTCGTTCAACATACAGCCATAGGAAACCTAAAAAAGTTACAGATAAACTTCATTTAAACAAGTCAAACAACGTTTCTAATCAATCCTCAGGTACCCTAATATGTAAATAAATGATAAAATTTAAGATGGAATGTATTATGTTCAATTCCAGAGATAAATAATGAAGAGTGCGCCCTCAGTCATGCACGCCACAAGACTACAGCCAGAATGAGGGACACCTGGATTTCCTTAAACTACTACTTCATTTTTCAAAATAAAGCCTGAAACCTTGTCAGACTCTCCGTACTTCCGAACACTGCCCCCTAGCCCAAACAGGTTAACAAATTTCCGGGGTGGCTGTAGAAAAGGCCCATGGAGTTGGTGGAAGAATCCTTTAATTCATGGCCACTTACTCAGCTGGGCCAGGGGCGCTTTAATTAGGTCAGGTGGAAATGTCAGACAGATCTCCACTCATTAAAACGAGATAATCGCCATCGCCCAATCTCGCTGCTTTCTCTTCCTTTACTCCGTCTAAACCACATGTTCTGTGCGTCCATTAATCCACTAATCTTTCACCTTCTATAACAGTATTTCGATGTTTGGTTTGTTAAATGTGGTATGGCACTTTGCCATGTGTAAGGTCCATTTTTATAGTTTACTTTCTTTCTTGCTCACCAAGCCCGCCCCGCCCGCTGTCACTCAAGGAGCTCAGTTGTTGTTGCTCAATCAGACACCACTTGCCTTTCACTTTTCAGTCTGCATGGTCAATGCAGCAGATGCAGCATATTGACGATGCTGCTTTCCACAAAGTTCTATAATTACACTATTCGTTTGTGTATCTTATTGTCTGCAAACAGCTAGTTTGTATTTTCTTAGAAACTTGTGGATAAAATTATTTGGTATTAATATGTTTTCTACATTACGTAAGTGTCATGTCCTGGCCATAGAGAGCCCTCTGGGTTCTCTATGGTGTTTTAGGTCAGGACGTGACTAGGGGGGTTTCTAGTATTTCATTTCTATGTTGGTTTTGTGTATGGTTCCCAATTAGAGGCAGCTGTTAGTCGTTGCCTCTAATTGGGGATCATACTTAGGGTGTTCATCTTCCCACCTGCATTTGTGGGATATTGTTTTTGCATGTGCCGTTTAAGCGCTACTGGTTGTCCGATCAGTTCTTTCTTTGTTGTTGTTGTTATATGTTCCATATTAATGGAATAATGTGGAACTCCACGCACGCTGCGCCTTGGTCCAGTTATTTTGAGAACGATCGTAACAGAATATCCCACCAGTCCAGGACCAAGCAGCGTGCAACGAAGGTGAAGGAGAGTTGGACTTGGGAGGAGATTATGGGTGGATGTGAGACCTTTCCTTGGCGGGAGTCGCCGAGGAATAAAGGGGGACAGCGACGACGCTGGGGTCCGCGTCCACAAACAGCCCAGGGGGGGTACTGTCACGTACTGGCCATAGAGAGCCCTCTGGGTTCTCTATGGTGTTTTAGGTCAGGACGTGACTAGGGGGGTTTCTAGTATTTCATTTCTATGTTGGTTTTGTGTATGGCTCCCAATTAGAGGCAGCTGTTAGTCGTTGCCTCTAATTGGGGATCATACTTAGGGTGTTCATTTTCCCACCTGCATTTGTGGGATATTGTTTTTGTATGTGCCGTTTAACTACTTAGGGAGCAGTGGGGCGCTAGGCTTTACGGCGAAAGCACAACATTTGATTGTTTGAGGATAGCACCTACAATATTTACCCATTAGCATAAATTCATAAACCAGTGCGGTTCACACAAAACCCATTTCACAGCGAAAACAAATCCCTTACCTTTTGAAGAACTTCTGCTGAGGGCTTCCCAAGTGCCCAACGAAGACATCCAATGGTTCTTTTGTTAGAAAAAGTCATTTATTATATCCATAAATCTCCGTTTGGTTGGCGCGTTATGTTCAGAAAATCCAACATCGAATCGCCCATTGAAACGTGAAGAGAACGCGTTAAAATATACCTATAAACGTTTCCTAAACAAATCAAATACCAGTTAAAATGCATCCTTAGCTATCCTTTTATGAATATTAGCGATAATATTTCACTCGGATGGTCACCTAAACGTTATATAAGTAAAATAAAGTGGGGCGCGCACCCAGACTCGCGCCCGAGAAAACTTGTTGACATTTCAGGTCCCCTTACCATTTCCTGTTCCTATCCGTTTTGCTTACTCCAATCACTTCTAGTCTTTGTATAGAGACTGTTGACATCTAGTGGAAGCCATAGGTACTGCAATCTCGGAGCTGGATTGCCTTGAAGTCAATGGGGAGAGTGTCAAACAGAGCAAAGGTCACCAAAAACGGCATTTCCGGATGATTTTTCCTCGGGTTTTCACCTGCTATATCAGTTCTGTTATACTCACAGACATTATGTTAACACTTTTAGAAACGTCAGAGTGTTTCCTATCCAATAGTACTAATTATGTGCATATCCTATTTTCTGAGGCTGAGTGGCAGGCATTTTACTTTGGGCATGCCAGACTCTCCAAAAGCGCTACTGATTGTCCGATCAGTTCTTTCTTTGTTGTTGTTGTATGTTCCATATTAAAGGAATAATGTGGAACTCCACGCACGCTGCGCCTTGGTCCAGTTATTTTGAGAACGATTGTAACAGTAAGAGAAAATATTTAATGTAACCAAATATTATACTGTCCCTTGGGAAACACTGACCAAATAGTTTGGTTCCTACCATGTCACAATAACTCCTTCCTGGCTTTTTCATTCGTTGTCATGTCAAACAAAGTTGTATTCAAGTGCCCACTATTATGTTTTAACGATATAGTTAGAATTATCAGTATTTTTACATGATTGATCTAAACCTCAAGTCAAACTGCAGTACTCATAAAGAAAATGTAGAATATGTATTATTAAAAAGCATAAAATACCGTCAAATACCTTCAGAAATTTACAAACTTACACACACAATGCTAGGGTCAAATTTGAAGCTTTTCTCAGCTCTCCCTCTGCCCCCGAACTGAAACAATCCTTGAAGGGACACTATATAGTGTTTGTAATTCCACACTATGTGATCTGACTATGTCACGTTTCCTGGAAAGACAAAAGATCCACTTCCTCTTAAGTGATGGGCAAATATTCTAGACAAGGATTTGGATACAGGGATAACGGAGGGATTGAAAAGATGGATGGATTGAGAGTAAAAGTTTGGGATGGTAAAAGTATATTCACTACATGACCAAAAGTTTGTGGACACCTTCTCGTAGAACATCTCATTCCAAAATCATGGCCATTAATATGACGTTTCTGCTTCACAATAACAGCTCTTACAGTTGACCGGGGCAGCTCTAGCAGGGCAGATATTTGACAAACACTTTGAAAGTCACTGAGCTCTGCCAATGTCTGTCTATGGAGATTGCTTGGCTGTATGCTCAATTTTATACACCTGTCAGCAATGGGTGTGGCTGAAATATCCAAATCCACTAATTTGAAGGGGTGTCCACATACTTTTGTAAATATATAGGGGAGCAAGGAAGGCTACAGAGTCAGTTTAATAACTCTATCCTGTGTCAATGTATGCACAATGCGCGTGTGTAAAACACTTTTAATTTCAACAAACAATGCTTTTATTTGTTTGTTTAAATGACCGAGAAGTTCAGGTATCCTGCCCACACACCGGTCTAACTGATGGTGATGATGAGGATGCTGATGCTGAACACAATGCAATACTAAAAGGCTATGAGCTGAGTAGTCTTCCATTATCTCTCTATCCTGGACAGTGGTGATGATGACCACTGATCAGTGTGCTCTGTCCCCCTCTTGGGCTACTGGACCATTTGTCAAAAGAGTGTGCCTGTGTGTGTGTGTGGTAGAGTATGTTCTTTAAACTGTAGGAAGAGGGTACAATAGGTAGTCACAAACCACAGATCGGTTCACAAGTTTGGACAGCACAGCACAGTAAAACACAGTAGAACACAGTAAAGAAAAGTATAGTACAGTACTGTACAGTAGAGTTCAGTACACTACACAGTCACACACACTCAAGTTGAGTCCACTATAATGTACTGTATTGTACTGTTCTTAGAACTGGATTTTTATAATATACATGTTTGTCTTAAATAATACTATAGTCACTTCCACATAACGGTGATATTGTTGGGGAATGTTACTAATAGTTAACATGCAATGATTTGCACTAATAATGACCTATATTAATTGAGTAACTATTGACTGTGACATATCATAACCAACTAATAACCAGGGCTGATCAGGTCTTAGAAAAACAACAGCAGTAGTAACAAAGGAACATGTAGGAAAGACAGTTGGCTGACTTATGCAGAAAAGCTAATTGAGACGTGATGACAGACGCTCCCTAACACACTTCACAATCAACCTGGCCCGGGTATCCTGGAAGGATATTGACCTCATCCCATCAGTGGAGGATGCCTGGTTGCTCTTCAAAAGTGCTTTCCTCACCATCTTAAATAAGCATGCCCCATTCAAAAAATGTAGAACTAAGAATAGATATAGCCCTTGGTTCACCCCAGACTTGACTGCCCTTGACCAGCACAACAATATCCTGTGGCGTTCTGCATTAGCATCGAATAGCCCCCGTGATATGCAACTTTTCAAGGAAGTCAGGAACCAATATACTCAGTCAGTTAGGAAAGCTAAGGCTAGCTTTTTCAAACAGAAATTTGCTTCCTGCAGCACTAATTCCAAAAAGTTTTGGGACACTAAAGTCCATGGAGAATAAGAGCACCTCTTCCCAGCTGGCAGCTGGCCACTGTACTGAGGATAGGAAATACTGTCACCATCGATAAATCTACGATAATCGATCATTTCAATAAGCATTTTTCTACGGCTGGCCATGCTTTCCACCTGGCTACCCCTACCCCGGCCAACATCTCAACACCCCCTGCAGCAACTTGCCCAAGCCAACCCCCCCCCTCCCCCCACCAAAAATCTGGATCCCTACAAATCAGCTGGGCTAGACAATCTGGACCCTCTCTTTCTAAAATTATCCNCCCCCCCCCCCCCGCTTCTCCTTCACCCAAATCCAGACAGCTGATGTTCTGAAAGAGCTGCAAAATCTGGATCCCTACAAATTGTTGCAACCCCTAATACTGGCCTATTCAACCTCTCTTTCGTAACGTCTGAGATCCCCAAAAATTGGAAAGCTGCCGCGGTCATCCCCCTCTTCAAAGGGGGAGACACTCTAGACCCAAACTGTTACAGACCTATATCTATCCTACCCTGCCTTTCTAAAGTCTTCGAAAGCCAAGTTAACAAACAGATCACTGACCATTTCAAATCCCACCGTACCTTCTCCGCTATGCAATCTGGTTTCCGAGCTGGTCATGGGTGCACCACAGCCACGCTCAAGGTCCTAAACAATATCATAACCACAATCGATAAAAGACATCGACCTGGCCAAGGCTTTCGACTCTGTCAATCACCTCATTCTTATCGGCAAACTCATTAGCCTTGGCTTCTCAAATGACTGCCTTGCCTGGTTCACCAACTACTTCTCAGATAGAGTTCAGTGTGTTAAATCGGAGGGCCTGTTGTCCGGCCCTCTGGCAGTCTCTATGGGGTGCCACAGGGTTCAATTCTCGGGCCGACTCTTTTCTCTGTATACATCAATGATGTCGCTCTTGCTGCTGGTGATTCTCTGATCCACCTCTATGCAGACGAAACCATTCTGTATACATCTGGCCCTTCTTTGGACACTGTGCTAACAAACCTCCAAACGAGCTTCAACGCCGTACAACACTCCTTCCGTGGCCTCCAACTGCTTTTAAATGCTAGTAAAACTAAGTGCATGCTCTTCAACCGATTGCTGCCCGCACCCTCCAGCCCGACTAGCATCACTATTCTGGACTGTTCTAACCTAGAATATGTGGACGACTACAAATACCTAGGTGTCTGGTTAGACTGTAAACTCTCCTTCCAGGCTCACATTAAGCATCTCCAATCCAAAAATTGAATCTAGAATTTCGCAACAAAGCCTTCACTCACACTGCCAAACATACACTCTTAAAACTGACTATCCTACCGATCCTTGACTTGGGCGATGTCATTTACAAAATAGCCTCCAACAATCTACTCAGCAAACTGGATGTAGTCTATCCCAGTGCCATCCGTTTTGTCACCAAAGCCCCATATACTGCACTGCGACCTGTATGCTCTCGTTGGCTGGCCCTCACTACATATTCGTCGCCAAACCAACTGGCTCTAGGTCATCTATAAGTTTTTGCTAGGTAAAGCCCCGCCTTATCTCAGCTCACTGGTCACCATAGCAACACCCACCCGTAGCACGCACTCCAGCAGGTATATTTCACTGGTCATCCCCAAAGCCAACACTTCCTTTGGCCGCCTTTCCTTCCAGTTCTCTACTGCCAATGACTGGAACGAATTGCAAAAATAACTGAAGCTGGAGTCTTACATCTCCCTCTCTAACTTTAATCTAACTTTAAGCATAAGCTGTCAGAGCAGCTTACCGATCACTGCACCTGCACACAGCCAATCTGTAAATAGCACACCCAACTACCCCATCCCCATATTATTACTTACCCTCTTGCTCTTTTGCACCCCAGTATCTCTACTTGCACATCATCATCTGCACATCTATCACTCCAGTGTTAATGCTAAATTGTAATTATTTTGCCTCTATGGCCTATTTATTGCCTACCTCCCTACTCTTCTACATTTGCACACACTGTACATAGATTTTCAATTTTTCTATTGTGTTATTGACTGTACATTTGTTTATGAGTAACTCTGTGTTGCTGTTTTTATCGCACTGCTTTGCTTTATCTTGGCCAGGTCACAGTTGTAAATGAGAACTTGTTCTCAACTGGCCTACCTGGTTAAATAAAGGTGAAATAAAAAAATAAAAAAAATAAACAGACACTGACATGGTTTTCTCTTACAGAGGAGTTCTCAGAGAAAATGTATCTCTGCCCAAATACTTCCCAGGCAATACAGTCTGGTTTTCGCAACATCTAGAATACATTGTTGTGCATATTCGAAAACAAGAATGATTTGTTCTTATTCAAAAACAAGAATGATTTGTTCTTATTTGAAAACAAGAATGATTTGTTTCTATGATCCAGTTTCCAGACATTATTAATCTTCTCCTGTTTATGTACAAACTTCATTTATATTTTGCACCCACCGTTCTACACTGAACAAAAATATAAACGCAACATGTAAAGTGTTGGTCCCATGTTTCATGAGATGAAATAAAAGATCCCAGAAATGATCCATACGCAGAAAAAGCTTATTTCTCTCAAATTTTGTGCACACAATTGTTTACATCCCTGTCAGTGAGCATTTCTCCTTTGCCAGGATAATCCATCCACCTGGCAGGTGTGGCATATCAAGAAGCTGATTAAACAGGATGATCATTACACAGGTGTACCTTGTGCTGGGGACAATAAAAGGGCACTCTAAAATGTGCACCTTTGTCACACAATACAATGCCACAGATGTATCAAGTTTTGAGGGAGCGTGCAATTGGGATGCTGACTGAAGGAATGTCCACCAGAGCTGTTGCCACAACGTAATTTTAGAGAATATGGAGGTACGTCCAACCGGCCTCACAACCACAGACCACGTGTAACCACGTGTAACCACGCCACTCCAGGACCTCCACATCCAGCTTTTTCACCTGTGGGATCATCTGTGACCAGCCACCCGGACAGCTGATGAAACTTTAGGTTTGCACAACCAAAGAATTTCTGTACAAACTGTCAGAAACTGTCTCAGGGAAGCTCATCTGCGTGCTCATCATCCTCACCAGGGTCTTGACCGGACTGCAGTTTGGCGTCATAACCTCAGTGGGTTATAACTTCAGTGGGCAAATGCTCACCTTCAATGGCAACTTGCATGCTGGAGAAGTGTGCTTCTCACAGATAAATCCCGGTTTCAACTGTACTGATGTCAATGTTGAGTGCCCCATGGTGGCGGTGGGGTTATGGCATGGGCAGAAATAACTTACGGACAATGAACACAATTACATTTTATCGATTGCAATTTGAATGCACAGAGATAGCGTGACGAGATCCCAAGGCCCGTTGTCGTGCCATTCATCCGCCGCCATCACCTCATGTTTCAACATGGTAATGCACAGCCCCATGTCGCAAGCTGTACACAATTCCTGGAAGCTGAAAATTCCCCAGTTTTTCCATGACTTGCATACTCACCAGATATATCACACATTGAGCACCTTTGGGATGTTCTGGATTGACGTGTACGACAGCATGTTCCAGTTCCCGCCAATATCCAACCACTTCGCACAGACATTGAAGAGGACTGGGACAACATTCCACAGGCCACAATCAACAGTCTGATCAACTCTATGTGAAAGAGATTTGTCGCACTGCATGAGGCAAATGGTGGTCACACCAGATACTGACATGGTTTTCTGATCCACACCCTTACCTTTTTTTAAGGTATCTGTGAACAACAGATGCATATCTGTATGCCCAGTCATGTGAAATCAGTAGATTAGGGTCTAATTTATTTATTTTAATTGACTGTTTTCCTTATGAACTCTAACTCAATAAAATCTTTGATAACATCTTTGTTCAGTATATATTAACCAACAAAGTAGCAATCAAAGGAGGAACTCTGTAGGACCTCCTCCTAAATCTAAGGATTTATAATACTCCTGTGTACATTAGCCCCCAGTATTTATGCTGCAGTAGTTTATGTGTCGGGGGGCTAGGGTCCGTCTGTTATATCTGGAGTATTTCTTCTCTTATCTGGTGTCCTGTGTGAATTTAAGTATGCTCTCTCTTATTATCTCTCTCTCTTTCTTTTTTTTCTTCTTCTCTCTCTCTCTCAGAGGACCTGAGCATTAGGACCATTCCTCAAGGCCTACCTGGCCTGATGACTCCTTGATGTCCCGAGTCTACCTGGCCGTGCTGCTTCTCCAGTTTCAACTGTTCTGCCTGTTTTATGAACATTTTAAAATCTTGTCCATGTTCTGTTATAATCTGCACCCGGCACAGCCAGAAGAGGACTGGCCACCCCTCACAGCCTGGTTCCTCTCTAGGTTTCTTCCTAGGTTTTGGCCTTTCTAGGGAGTTTTTCCTAGCCACCGTGCTTTTACACCTGCATTGCTTGCTGTTTGGGGTTTTAGGCTGGGTTTCTATACAGCACTCTGTGACATCAGCTGATGTAAGGGGGGCTTTATAAATAAATTTGATTGATTGATTGATACATCGTGGTAATTAAAGGAATCTTAAAACTGAAGTATCTGACTCTCTCGTTACTTGAAGAAATCCTAAGAAGTTATGTCTCTGACCCTTGTAAATCAAAGAAGACGTGGAAGCATGATCCGATTTATGATTAATTGAAGCAGGAAAGAGAGGAGTGAAGCCTTGGACCCTTGTTGCTCAGAAAATTTGAAGAAGCATAATCCGATTAATTGATGAGCAATTGAAGAAGGAAAGAGTAGAATCTGACTGTCGTCCAACCAACCTTTTACTGTACTGAACTGTACTGTACTGAACTGTACTGTTCTGTGCTGTGCTGCGCTGTACTGTACTCTACTGAGCTCTAGTGTGCTGTACTTTGATGTCCAAACGTATAAAACATAGACGTCTATGATTGGTTCAGATTGTCTTGTTTGGGGGCAGAGCTCATTAAAGTAATAGCCAGTGTGTAGAATAATCCCCAGATATGCAAAGGAGGATATTACATATTTACAGTGCATTCAAAAACAGCCTTATTCTAAAATGGATTACATTTCCCCCTAATAAAACTACACATAATAGCCCATAATGACTAAACAAAAACGTTTTAAATTTTTTATATAAAAAAACTGAAATATCACATTTACATAAGTATTCAGACCCTTTACTCAGTACTGTGTTGAAGCACCTTTGGCCGCGATTACAGCCTCAAGTCTTATTGGGTAGCTATAGAAAGAGATTTGGGGAGCTCTGAGGTACCGGAACGCATGAGGAAAAAAAGTAACCTTTATAATGCAGCATTGCATGAATAGCCTCACATTTCCGTAGTGGCATAGCGGGAAATGTTTGGCCTTTTATAAACGTATTTATAAACGCATGACTGGAGTCTTAGGCATAATCTTTTTAATGGCGTGTTCAAAACAACTGGGAGCTCAGAGCTGGGAAATCTACAACTTCTGACTTCAGTGCGTTCAAGACAACTGGGGGAATCGGGGGAAAAAATAGCTCAGACTGGGAAACTTTGTGGGGAAGTGGGGAACTCTGGCCTCTTTCTAGAGCTCTGACTTTCTGACCTGAAGATCACTGATGTCATGATTCAATCTAGTTTTTTTCCCCAAGTTCCCAGTTGTCCTGAAAGCACCATAATACTGCACAAATTATCGAAATGACAGGCTACTTTGACACTGAGAATCTGAGGAATCAATGAAAACGACCTTGTCTTGAATCCATCAATAGCCTGGATCTAGTTGTACGGAGCCACATATTGTAGGCTACAATATGAGGAGAAAATTATAGTCCTTAAAATGCTTTCCAGATTCACTGACTCACCCAAAGATGTCCAGCACACTCGCTGGTGATGGTCTATGCGCTCGTGCCAAAAGCCTCTCTCTTGTTTGACTTTGTAAAAGTTGATCACATGTTTTGGTAGCCTACAGCAGACATATTAGAGTATTCCCTTTTCAGCAGGAGCCATTTGCTTTCCAACCTGTGTTTTCCCGCAATTCTAGGCTATTTTAAATATTAAGAAAGGCCAGTTTTGTCTACGTGCTGTTTGTTCACTGACATATGTGACCGACTGCCTTGATTCAGTCTTAAAGCAGAGACACAGAGCTACAAAATGGTATATCATACACTGCATTTGAGGAACATTGCGAAAATAATTCTCCTTTGAAAGATGATCAACTTGTAACCTCACTTTTGAGAAAACGTCCACACCCTCTTAAGCTTTAGCCCGACCTATATCTTTTAGGGTTGATCCGAGCGTTCTGTACTAACAGCAGTCAAGCGCCCAAGCTAACTGGATAACTTGCTAGCTACTTCCAGACACAAATGAGAGAACAGCTCACTTAACATTACTTGACCTAGAAGAACTGGTTAGGTTGTTTTTATGATATCCAGAGCATGACTACAATTGTGCTGTCAGATTGTTGTTAATTCGTTAATTCAGAGCGCAGACTGGACACTGGCCGATGAGTAGGGTTGATCCGAGCATTCTGACCTCACAACGGCAGTCAAGCAATCAAGCTAACTGGCTAAAATTGGCTAGCTTGCTAGCTGCTTCCAGACACAAATGAGAGAACACCCCACTCTGACCATTTTACTCGCCCTAGCAGAGCTGGTTAGGATGTTTGTTAAGACGTGTAGCTAGCTAGCTAGGTAAACAATGAACCATAATCCCAATTCATGACGTTACTACCCTGCATGAATCTGCAGGTAGTCCACCAACCAGGTTCAATGTTAGCTAGCTAGGCTATAACTAGGCAAGCAAATGGCTCTGAGATACGAATAATAAGATCATACACGTAACGTTAGCTAGCTAACGTTATGTGTATGATCTTATTATTCATATCTGAGAACCATTTGCTAATGTTAACTAGCTAGCTAACAGTACACTTTAACTTGAAATGAAAACAACTTTGTGAACATTTAGAAACGTGTAATATCTGAAATTGTAGCTAGCTAGACTATCTGACCCGTATAAATCATGGTTGGATGCTTCTCCCTGTCACTGATGCCATGGTTGCCCTTAGTTTGATAAAAAAAAAAAAAGATTACATTCAAATGTCTCTCGTGTGAAGTAGTGACCCGCGACATTCGCCTAGTTTCCTGAAACGGGTCAAATATTTGCAGCGTGTTCCTGACTGTAGGCTATGCCTTGTATAGGGCTACACTCCACAGCTAGGCTATTTTTAAAAGAAGGCATGTATCCACTGTGGCAAAAGTTTAGTAGTAGTGTAGTTGGCTGTTCTGAATTATTTTAGTTATTTATTAACAGACAGCTCCTCCAGAACCCTTTGCGCAAATATTATGAAATGCAATGCTAGAGAGATGAGAGTGGCAGGCTCATGTCTATCAGACCAAAGGAAGAGAGATCATAGGAAGTGAATCTCTTTCTAGTTCTGTGAAAGATTATTGTGAACATTTTTATTTAACCAAGTCAGTTAAGAACAAATTCATAATAGCAATGAAGGACTACCCCGGCCCAACTGGTGAAGTGGCAATTCTGTTTTTAATGACCAACATTTACAGATAAAAAAAAAGGAATATATTGAGAGACAGGCAGTGAGCTGAATAGACTGGAATAGAAGTTACTACAGATTGATATCTGTCCTTTCAAAATATGAAGGGCTGTCATGGCTCTACCCACTGGGCACACTGGTTGAATCAACGTTGTTTCCACGCCATTTCAATGACATTTTGTAGAACCAATGTGGAATAGACATTTAATTTACATCTGTGCCCAGAGGGTATTGAAAGCAAGACACTGTTTTAATAATTTAGAGGACAACTTGAACATCTGTTTACATGCTGTTGTTGTTGTAAATCATAAGAGTCTATTCAATCTTTTAAAAGAGGGGTTTCTCTTCTTTCTATTGTTGCTATTTTGCAATAAACCATCTACAAGCAATAACTTACCCATCTATCTAAATCATCCAATGAAAAGATCTGGTCACCAGGGGTCCATACTTACCAACTCTTGCTTACACCACAAGTCTAGACCTTTTGGAACAACTATGTTGTTAGCTTTGTCAAGAGGGGGACACACAGGCACGTGCGCGCACATACATACATACATATACACACTAGTGCTGAGTGATTAGTGCTTTTTGAGGTCGTTTCGGTTCGATTAAATGCACAATGCATTATATGGGTTGAATCCTGTACCACAGAATAAAACAATGAATACACGTCCCATGATGGTAGTGACTGCCCATGACTGCCTATCACTTATTAACTATCAGTTATTCGCATTACTTTACTTTAATAAAATATTTCAAATATTACATTTGTTTTATTTGATGACTTTATTATTTCATTCATCATGTCATATCTATAGAGCTGCTGCCTATGCTGTCTGACAAAATCACTATTTGAGTAGTTCTTCAAAATAAATAAGGCATACTTTTATGACTGCTGCATACCAACTATCAACCACTTAGATAATGTATTTTCAGGTAGAGACTGGATGGGGCTCCTGAGTGGCGCAGCATTCTAAGGCTCTGCATCTCAGTGCTGGAGATATCACTAGAGACCCTGGTTTGATTCCAGGGAGTCCAATAGCACACAATTGGCCCAGTGTGGTCTGGGTTAGGGTTTGGCTGGGGTAGACTGTCATTGTAAATAAGAATTTGTTCTTTGTTAAATAAATAAAATAAAATAAAAAAACTGCTCTCTATGTATTCTCTCTTGAGGCATATGTTGTCTTTCTGACAAGGCATACAAAAACAGACCTGAAGTTTAGCTGCGCAATGGATTATGGTCATTCTAGTTCATTATCATGTTTTCTGGGCTAAACTATGTAGAACATTGGGCTGTTGGAAACTACAACTCCCTACTACATCGTACAGTTCGGGCATATGACTTGATTTACCTGTAGAGAAACTGCAACACAATGTGCCATTGAGCTCACAGAAAAAGCCAACACGAAATGGAATTAAAATAATTGAACCGACATCTGTCAATTAGTTGTTTAAAAATTGAAAAATAACCAACATTTCGGTTAATCGCTCAACACACACACACACACACACACACACACACACACACACACACACACACACACACACACACACACACACACACACACACACACACACACACACACACACACACACACACACACACACACACACACACACACACACACACACACACACACACACACACACACACACACACACACACACACACACACACACACACACACACACACACAAAAACAGTAGATTAGACTGAATTTCGGCGGCTAATACTGGGGCACTGGAGCATAGCATAGTTCTGGCATTAGGCTAGTAAAAGTCAGGGCCAGTGTGTTATCTTGCCAAGCTGCACTGAGGTTAAGGAGCTGCGCCCACAAGTGTCTGAGTCAAATACTTGTTCTGTGACCATATGCCAAACTGCCAGTCTTCAAGCTGGCACTGGGCAGTGGCACGTAGTAGAAGGGCAATCTATTGTACTGCTGAAACAAGTGAAGCCTGACAATTTCATTGACCTTACTTTATGTTGCCATCCAGACTTTATCTTGGCATCGAAGATAAATCAAATTAACTACTGTTTTTTTGCTGAGAACACAAACACGTAAGAGAGCGAGAGAGTAATGTAAAGCATTTCATGAAAGAGAGAGAACTAGAGAGAGGTTAAAGGTCAAGCTGCATTCTCTCATCTTAGTCTCTCAATGCTGCAGGACCTTTGTGTGAGTGCCGAGGAGATGATCGATTGAGATGTAAATCATAATTGTGTAGGATGTGGCGGGGACTGTGTTTATAAAGCCTTTTTTATTCCTGTGACATACGACCTGCATGTAACTAATGAAGAATACTCAGCAGTTGCCAAAGCAGCCAGGTCACACTAGATCGACTTCAGTATTCAACGTTTGACCAGGTCCCCAGTACATCGGGAGATTTATTTAATAAGTCAGACGAGATATGCTGCTTCCCCGAGACCAGGCCCTTATTCCCGGCATTCGTGTGAAGACAAGACGGGGGTGGAGGTTGGGGTGCCTTGTGCAAATTCGTCTGTCACGACTTCCGCCGAAGTTGGTTCCGCTCCTTGTTCGGGCGGCGCTCGGCGGTCGGCGTCGCCAGTCTTCTAGCCATCACCGATCTATTTTTCATTTTCCATTTGTTTTGTCTTGTCTTTCCACACACCTGGTTTCAATTCCATTCATTACATGTGTATTTAACCCTCTGTTTCCCCCATGTCCTTGTCCGGAATTGTTTATATTGTAGTGCTTGTGCACATTGTATTATGGTGTGCGACGGGTTTTCTACCCATTTATTCTGTTTGTTCTGTTCCCGATTGGTTTTATTATTAAACTGCTCCGTTGTGAAACACAGTTCTGCTCTCCTGCTCCTGACTTCTCTACCGCCAGTACGCACCTCTTACAGTCGGCGAGTGAGTAAACCGCCACTACCATCCATCCTATTGGCCAACGTGCAATCACTAGAAAATAAACTGGATGATCTACGTTCAAGACTATCCTACCCACGGGACATTAAAAACTGTAATATCTTATGTTTCACAGAGATGTGGCTGAACGATGACACGGATAATATAGAGCTGGCTGGGATTTCCACGCATCGGCAGGACAGAGCAGCTACATCTGGTAAGACGAGGGGCGGGGGTGTGTGTCTATCTGTCAATAACAGTTGGTGCGCGATTTCTAATATTAAAGAAGTCTCGAGGTATTGCTTGCCTGAGGTAGAGTTCCTCATGATAAACTGTTAACTACTATAATACAATTTTGAAGATAAATACACAACGCAGAGACAGAGGACGAGAAGTCAATAGAGTAATCACAATCAATGGAAATAGTGTTTTTTCTGTATAGGGAATTATCAATGGAATTAGTTGGTTTTCAGTTCAACATCTGTTAGGAATGTCAGTCCTGAACTTATGGTGTGGCACATTCTCATTGGTTCAACCTGAAATAGGATACAGTTTTATTGCAAGGAATTCTAATTGGTCAACCACAGGCTAAGGCTGGGTTATCAACTACATCCTGTCTCTTTGCTTACTGGAGAGAACCACAGGAGAGAGTCTCAGGAAGGCATCACTGAGGACAGGGGAGAATGACCATCTACCTCCCAGCATGATTTGTCCTATTTGAATAAACAAATCTTCCTACCCCAGCTTTGGGGTCTGTGTTATTAAAGAATAACATAAACTGTTAACGCTACACTATTGTCACGACTTCCACCGACGGTGGCTCCTCTGCCTGTTCGGGCGGCGTTCGGCAGTCGTCGTCACCGACCTATTAGCTGCCACCGATCCTCCTTTTATTTCTGTTGATTTTTCTTATTGTTTGCACCTGTTTTTGTGTTTGTATTTTCTAGGGCTATTTAAGCCGGTCAAGCCCGCCTCCTTTCGTGCAGGCTTGTTTCTCTGTTTATTTGGTGGACGTTCGGCTGTCGTGTATTTTGGCATGTTCTCTCGTCCTGTTTGGGCCGCCTTTGTTTTGTGTGCGCCTGCTGTGTTTTGGGCGTTATATTTACGCGCCGCATTAAAGAGGAATATTTTTCCCTACACCCTGCTCTCTGCGCCTGACTCCACACCCACCACTCCTAGCTGTTGTGACAGAAGCCCGCACCCTAACACATGGAGTCAGCAGGAGCAGCGACTCCCCCTCTCCCATCTATGGAGGAGCGTGTCCTCCACCACACCACCATCCTCCACCGGATCGGGTCAGCAATGGACCAGATGATGGAGAGAATGGACCGATGGGAGAGGAGTGGTCTCCTTCCCTCGCCCCCCGACCTACCTAGCCTCAACAGACTCCTCCGGCGGCATCCGGATTCAGCTCGCTCCGTCTCGCCCTCCCTAGGGAGTACGATGGGACGGCGGCTGGATGTAAGGGGTTCTTGCTCCAGTTGGAGTTATACCTGACCGTCCGCCCGACTCCCTCTGGGGATAGCCCGACTCCCAGTGTGGGATAGCCCAGACTCCGCCAGGGACCACTACCCGGAGTTTGCTCGCCGTTTCCAGGCCGTGTTCGACCACCCACCAGAGGGCCGAGCGGCGGGTGAACGGCTGTTTCACCTGAGACAGGAGACAAGGAGTGCGCAGGACTTCGCACTGGAGTTTCGGACCCTGGCTGCTGGAGCGGGGTGGAACGACAGGGCCCTGATCGTTCCACTTGGGTGACTGCTGGAGCATGACCTGTACGTCAAGGCGGAGAAATGTGTGTTTTCCAAACAAGCCGTTTCCTTCCTGGGGTATCGCATTTCCACCTCTGGGGTGGTGATGGAGTGTGACCGCATTAGAGCCGTGCGTAATTGGCCGACTCCGACCACAGTAAAGGAGGTGCAGCGGTTTTTAGGGTTTGCCAATTACTACCGGAGGTTTATCCGGGGTTTTGGCCAGGTGGCTGCTCCCATTACCTCACTGCTGAAGGGGGGTGGCTCGTTTGCGGTGGTCGGCGGAGGCGGACAGAGCTTTCAGGCGTTTGAAGGAGCTGTTCACTAACACTCCCTTGCTGGCTCATCCGGACCCCTCTTTGGCGTTCATAGTGGAGGTGGACGCGTCTGAGGCTGGTGTTGGAGCCGTGCTATCACAGCGCTCGGGCATGCCACCGAAACTCCGTCCCTGCGCTTTCTTTTCAAGGAAGCTCGGTCCGGCGGAGCGTAACTATGACGTGGGGGACCGGGAGTTGTTAGCTGTGGTCAGAGCTCTGAAGGTGTGGAGACATTGGCTTGAGGGGGCTAAGCACCCTTTTCTCATCTGGACTGACAACCGTAATCTGGAGTATATCCGGGCAGCGAGGAGACTGAATCCGCGGCAGGCTAGGTGGGCCATGTTTTTTACCCGCTTTCAGTTCAAGATCTCCTATAGGCCAGGTTCCCAGAATACTAAGGCCGACGCTCTGTCCCGTCTCTATGACACCGAGGAGCGGTCCATCGAGCCTATTCCCATCCTTCCTGCGTCATGTCTGGTAGCACCAGTGGTATGGGAGGTGGACGCGGACATCGAGCGGGCACTGCGGTTGGAACCTGCGCCTCCTCAGTGTCCTGCAGGTCGCCAGTACGTGCCGCTTGGTGTTCGTGACCAATTGATTCGGTGGGCTCATACGCTACCCTCTTCGGGTCATCCGGGAATTGAGAGGACAGTGCGGGGTCTTAGGGGGAAATACTGGTGGCCCACGTTAGCTAAGGACGTGAGGTTTTATGTCTCCTCCTGTTCGGTGTGCGCTCAGAGTAAGGCTCCTAGACACCTGCCTAGAGGGAAGTTACAGCCCCTCCCCGTTCCACAAAAGCCGTGGTCTCACCTGTCGGTGGAGAGAGTGAACCAGGTGGTGGGTAGGTTTCTGCGGTCGTATTGCCAGGACCGGCCCGGTGAGTGGGCGAGGTACG
Source organism: Hucho hucho (assembly GCA_003317085.1). Classification (NCBI taxonomy): domain Eukaryota; kingdom Metazoa; phylum Chordata; class Actinopteri; order Salmoniformes; family Salmonidae; genus Hucho; species Hucho hucho. The sequence goes on along the minus strand of QNTS01003490.1, from coordinate 111,978 downwards.
TCCCATGGGCGGAGGTGGCGCAGAACTCACTCCGTCACTCCTCCACAAACATGTCACCGTTCCAGTGCGTGTTGGGCTACCAGCCAGTCCTGGCACCATTTCATCAGAGCCAGACTGAAGCTCCTGCGGTGGAGGAGTGGGTGCAGCGCTCAAAGGAGACCTGGAGAGCCGTCCAGGAATCACTAAAACAGGCTGGTGGGCGGCAGAAGAGGAGTGCTGACCGTCACCGCAGTGAGGCCCCCGTGTTCGCACCGGGGGACCGAGTCTGGCTCTCGACCCGGAACCTGCCCCTCCACTTGCCCTGCCGGAAGCTGGGGCCGCAGTGTGTGGGGCCATTTAAAGTCCTGAGGAGGATAAACGAGGTGTGTTATAGGCTACAGCTTCCATCTTACTACCGTATTAACCCCTCGTTTCATGTGTCTCTCCTCAGGCCGGTGGTAGCTGGTCCCCTGCAGGAAGGTGAGGTGCCGGAGGCCCCCACCCCCCTCCTTTGGACATCGAGGGGTCCCCGGCGTACACAGTCCGCTCCATTCTGGACTCTAGGCGCCGGGTGAGGGGCCTGCAGTACCTCGTGGACTGGGAGGGGTACGGTCCGGAGGAGAGGTGCTGGGTACCGGTGGCGGATATCTTGGATCCGTCACTTCTGGTAGAGTTTCACCGCCTTCACCCGGATCGCCCTGTGCCTTGCCCTCCGGGTCGTCCTCGAGGCCGCTGTCGGCGCGCTGCGGGAGCCGCGCGTCAGGAGGGGGGTACTGTCACCACTTCCACCGACGATGGCTCCTCTGCCTGTTCGGGCGGCGTTCGGTGGTCGTCGTCACCGGCCTATTAGCTGCCACCGATCTTCCTTTTCTTTCTGTTGATTTTTCTTATTGTTTGCACCTGTTTTTGTGTTTGTATTTTCTAGGGCTATTTAAGCCGGTCAAGCCCGCCTCCTTTCGTGCGGGCTTGTTTCTCTGTTTATTTGGTGGACGTTCGGCTGTCGTGTATTTTGGCATGTTCTCTCGTCCTGTTTGGGCCGCCTTTGTTTTGTGTGCGCCTGCTGTGTTTTGGGCGTTATATTTATGCGCCGCATTAAAGAGGAATATTTTTCCCTACACCCTGCTCTCTGCGCCTGACTCCACACCCACCACTCCTAGCTGTTGTGACAACTATCTACAGAGAGAGTTCTCATCTATATTATCCCTAGCCGTCTTTTTACCACCACAAACCACTGCTGGTACTAGGACCACACTCAACGAACTGTATAAGGCCATAAGCAAAAAGCGGCGCTCCTAGTTGCCAGGGACTTTAATGTAGGCAAACTGAAATCCGTTTCTACCAGCATGTCACATGTGCATCCAGAGGAAAAAAAACTCTAGACCACCTTTATTCCACACACAGAGACACATACTTAGCTCTCTCTCGCCCTCCATTTGGCAAATATGACCATAATTTTATCCTCCTGATTCCTGCTTACAAGCAAAATCTAAAGCAGGAAGTACCAGTGACTCGCTCAATACGGAAGTTGCTACGCTACAGGACTGTTTTGCTAGCACAGACTGGAATATGTTCCGGGTTTCATCCAATGGCATTGAGGAGTATACCACCTCAGTCACCGGCTTCATCAATAAGTGCATCGACAACATCGTCCCCACAGTGACTGTACGTACATATCCCAACCAGAAGCCATGGATTACAGGCAACATCCGCACCGAGCTAACTGCTAGAGCTGCCACTTTGAAGGAGCAGGACACTAATCTGGATGCTTATAAGAAATCCCGCAAAGCCCTCAGACAAACCATCAAACAGGCAAAGCGTCAATACAGGACTAAGATTGAATCCTACTACATCGGCTCTGATGCTCGGCGGATGTGGCAGGGATTGCAAACCATTACGGACTACAAAGGGAAACCCAACCGCGAGCTGCCCGGTGACGTGAGCCTATCAGACGAGATAAATGCCTTTTATGCTCGCTTCGAGGCAAGCAACACTGAAGCATGCATGAGAGCACCAGCTGTTCCAGACGACTGTGTGATCACGCTCTCCGTAGCCAATGTGAGTAAGACCTTTAAACAGGTCAACATTCACAAGAAAGCGAAGGTAACCTGCCTAATTGACTACCGCCCCATAGCACTCACGTCAGTAGCCATGAAGCGCTTTGAAAGGCTGGTCATGGCTCACATCAACACCACCATCCCGGAAACCCTAGACCCACTCCAATTTGCATACTACCCCAACAGATCCACAGATGACACAATCTCAATCGCAATACACACTTCCCTTTCCTACCTGGACAAAAGGAACACCTATGTGAGAATGCTATTCATCGTCTACAGGTCAGAGTTCAACACCATAGTGCCCACAAAGCTCATCACTAAGCTAAGGACCCTGGGACTAAACACCTCCCTCTGCAACTGGATTCTGGACTTCCAGATGGGCCACACCCAGGTGGTAAGGGTAGGCAACAACACATCTGCAACGCTGATCCTCAATGATGGGGCCCCTCATGGGTGCGTGCTTAGTCCCCTCTTGTACTCCCTTTTCACCCACGTCTGCGTGGCCAAGCACGACTCCAACACCATCATTAAGTTTGCTGATGACACAACAGTCGTAGCCTGGTCACCGACAACAATGAGACAGCCTATAGGGAGGAGATCAGAGACCTGGCAGTGTGTTGCCAGGACAACAACCTCTCCTTCAATGTGATTAAGATAAAGGAGCTGATCTTGGACTGCAGGAAAAGGAGGCCCGAACAGGCCCCCATTAATATCGACGGGGCTGTGGTGGAACGAGTCGAAAAGTTCCTTGGTGTCTACATCACCAAAAAACTATCCTGGTCCAAACACAGCAAGGCAGTTGTGAAACGGGCACGACAATGCATTTTCCCCTCAGGAGAAAAGAAAAGATTTGGCATGGGTCCCCAGATCCTCAAAAAGTTCTACAGTTGCACCATCAAGAGCATCCTGACCGGTTGTAACACCGCCTGGTATGGCAACTCCTCGGCATCTAATAGAGGATAGTGCGTACGGCCCAGTACATCACTGGGGCCAAGCTGCCTGCCATCCATGACCTATCTACTAGGCGGTGGCAGAGGAAGGCCCAAAGAATTGTCAAAGACTCCAGTCACCCAAGTCATAGACTGTTCTCTCTGTTACTGCACGACAAGTGGTACCGGAGTGCCAACTCTAAGTCCAATAGGCTCCTTAACAGCTTCTACCCCAAAGCCATAAGATTGCTGAATAATTAATCAAATGGCCACCCAGACTATTTACATTTACAACCCCCCCCGCCCTCCCCCATCTTTTGTTTTTCTATGCATAGTCACTTTACCCTTACCTACATGTACAAATTACCTTGACTAACCTGTACCCCCTTGACTAACCTGTACCTTGACTAACCTGTACTAGTTTATTTAGTAAATATTTTCTTGAGCTGCCAGTTGAGGACTTGTGAGGCGTCTGTTTCTCAAACTAGACACTCTAATGTACTTGTCCTCTTTCTCAGTTGTGCACCGGGGCCTCCCACTCTATTCTGGTAGAGCCAGTTTGAGCTGTTCTGTGAAGGGAGTAGTACACAGCGTTGTACGAGATCTTCAGTTTCTTGGCAATTTCTCGCATAGAATAGCTTTCATTTCTCAGAACAAGAATAGATTGATGAAAAAAGTTATTTGTTTCTGGCCATTTTGAGCCCGTAATCGAATCCACAAATGCTGATGCTCCAGATACTCAACTATTCTAAAGAAGGCCAGTTTTATTGCTTCTTTAATCAGAACAACAGTTTTCAGCTGTGCCAACATAATTGCAAAAGTGTTTAAAATGATAAACTTGGATTATCTAATACAACGTGCCATTGGAACACAGAAGTGATGATTGCTGATAATGGGCCTCTTTACGGCTGTGTAGATATTCCATAAAAAAATCTGCCGTTTCCAGCTACAATAGTAATTTACAATATTAACAATGTCTACACTGTATTTATGATCAATTTGCTGTTACTTTAATGGACAAAAGATTTGCTGTTCTTTCAAAAACAAGGATATTTCTAAGTAACCCCAAACTTTAGAACGGTAGTGTTCATTTGCAAAAATGTCAAAAAACTTGTTTTCACTTTGTCATTATGGGGTACTGTGTATAGATTGATGAGTTCTTATTTTATTTAATCAGTTTTAGAATAAGGCTGTAACGTCACAAAATGTGGAAAAAGTCAAGGGGTCTGAATACTTTCCGAATGCACGGTACATATTACCAGAATTACCTCAACTACCTAGTACCCCTGCACATTGACTCGGCACCGGTACTCCTTGTATATAGCCTCATTATTGTTATTTTATAGTGCTACTATTTCCTATTAAGCTAACTTTTCTTACTTTTTAACTCTGCATTGTTGGGAAATGGCTCGTAATTAAGCATTTCACAAAAAAGTCTACACCTGTTGTATACGGCGCGCATCTATCGATTTATTCCTGAATCACTTTGCCTCTTAGGCTCCTTTCATCTGCTTTTATCCCTGATTTGGGTGTCTTTAGTAAACACACACATCAGTCTTTAAACCCTATCCCAAACCTTAACCCTTAATTTAACCCAGTCGGAATTAATGCCATAACTTAACCGTAGAGTTGTTTCTGTGTGCCTAAATCATCAAGAGCTCAAGAACCCATTTTGCTGATCCTCAAGACAGGGGCCCCACAAGTTCACAGACGATACAACAGTAGAAGGCCTGATTACCAGCAATGACAAGACAGCCTACAGGGAGGAGGTGAGAGCCCTGTCGGAGTGGTGCCCGAACAATAACCCCTCTCTCAATGTCAACAAAGCAAAGGAGCTGAACGTGGACTACGGGAGACAGCAGAGAGAGTACTCCCCCATCCACATCGACGGGGCGGCAGTGGAGAGGGTCAAAAGCTTCAAGTTCCTTGTCGTACACATCATTGAGGATCTAAAATACTCCCTCCACACCGACAGAATGGCGAAGAAAGCGCAACAGAGTGTCTTTAACCAGCTGACCACTTGTTGCCTACTTTTCCTTCACTCTGCGGTCCAACTCATCCCAAACCATCTCAATTGGGTTGATGTCGGGTGATTGTGGAGGTCAGGTCATCTGATGCAGCACTCCATCACTCTCCTTCTTGGTCAAATAGCCCTTACATAGCCTGGATGTGTGTTTTGGGTCATTGTCCTGTTGAAAAACACTAAGCGCAAACCAGTTGGGATGGCGTATCACTGCAGAATGCTATGGTAGCCATGCTGGTTAAGTGTGCCTTGAATTCTAAATAAATCACCAACAGTGTCACACGCAAAGCACCCCAAAACCATCACTCCTCCTCCTCCATGCTTCATGGTTGCAAGCACACATGCGGAGATCATCCGTCCACCTACTCTGCATCTCACAAAGACATGGCGGTTGGAAAAAAAAATCTCACATTTTGGACTCATCAGACCAAAGGACATAGTTCCACTGGTCTAATGTCCATTGCTCGTGTTTCTTGGCCAAAGCAAGTCTCTTCTTAATATTGGTGTCCTTTACTAGTGGTTTCTTTGCAGCAATTCGACCATGAAGGCCTGATTCACGCTGTCCCATCTGAGCAGTTGATGTTGAGATGTGTCTGTTACTTGAACTCTGTGAAGCATTTATTTGGGCTGCAATCTGAGGTGCAGTTAACTCTAATGAACTTATCCTCTGCAGCAGAGGTAACTCTGGGTCTTCCTTTCCTGTTGCGGTCCTCATGAGAGCCAGTTTCATCATAGCGGTTAATGGTTTTTGAGACTGCACTTGAAGAATCTTTAAAGTTCTTGAAATGTTCCAGATTGACTGACCTTCATGTCTTAAAGTAATGCTGGACAGTTGTTTCTCTTTACTCATTTGAGCTGTTCTTTTCCATAATATGGACTTGGTCTTTTACCAAATAGGGCTATCTTCTGTACCCCACCCCTACCTTGTCACAACACAACTGATTGGCTCAAACGCATTAAGAAGGAAATTAACTTTTAACAAATTAACTTTTAACAAGGCACACCTGTTAATTGAAATGCATTCCAGGTGACTACCTCATGAAGCTGGTTGACAGAGTGCCAAGAGTGTGCAAAGCTGTCATCAAGACAAAAGGTGGCTACTTTGAAGAATCTAAAGTACATTTTGATTTGTTTAACACTGTTTTTGTTAATATATGATTCCATATGTGTTATTTAACCGTTTTGGTGTAGTATAGTAACAATTAAGAAAAACCCTTGAATGAGTAGGTGTGTCCAAACTTTTGACTTGTACATAGAGTCATTGAACACTGGTCAGTTTAATAATGTTCACAAACTGTTTACTCACTTTATATTGATATACTTTATTCCAGTCATGACTCATCCTGTATAAGTATTGCTGCACGCACCTTTTCTATAAATACTGTCCGTACTGTCAATACACTCCATTTATTAAGGATGTTGATCTATCCCTTTAAAGACGATTCGATTCATGTCTTGATACACGGACTCCGATACCATACAGGAACGATGCGTTTTAGTTTGAAACGTTTCGGTGCGATTGGGTTGGATTAGAGAACGAATCAATGTCATTTGGTTCAATACGATTCGATGCACTAACATTTGTTGCATAAATAGTTTAATTTTCCATTCTAATTTATCTGCTGATGGAGCTCATGAGCTGGGCCTCTCTGAGCTGGATCTGTCTGAGCTGACTTCTGTGTGTGTGCGTGTGTGTGTAAATGATGTTTGTCTATGGTGTATGTACTATGTAGGCACCTGATTTGAGCCATAAGAGAGACTAGGCATCTACCAACCTACTACCATGGTTTTTGGTTTTTATCGTTTACAAATTAGCTATGACATAGCCAATGAATATATAGCACATCTTTAGGTTTCACCACCATCTCAAAATCGAATGGTTTTGTCAGTTTCTACATTTTTAGTGAACTTCCTTATTTTCTCCTCCTGCTTTGGCCATGCAGTGCACCTCACATTGCTGTCCTTATGATGAAAATTATCAACTTTACCCTGTATATTTAAGAATGACCATATATACTGTACTACTGATTATCTAAAGCAAAACTACCAAAACTATTGATGATGGTGAACCTGAACAATATCGAAATAAAATCTATTGTAAGCCCCGTTCAGCACGTAGCCTAGCCAGATGAGAGTTGTCTCCGGTAAAACACAATTTTCAACAGCGCGTAGATAACAATAACCTAGAAAATTACATTGGTTGTCACAACTAATAAATTCTAATATCGTGCAAGCCATTTTACCATTTGAATGCTGAAGGTGCCACGCAGATATGCAAGATCAGGAACATGCCGTCTACCTCGCATTGGTCAGTGCGGGAAGCAGTGCACAGTGCTCAGTTTCACTAGGCATTTGATTTTCCCTGGGATTGTTCGGCATGCAAAATGACTTGTAGATCAATAACTGTAAACACAGACATGCTTATTTCTACACTGAAGGAGAGGACGCATTAGTGGTCACAAAAGATTAGGTATTTTTGGAAGGTAGAAAGAAAGTAATATGAGGAAAACATTTTAGTGAATAGGTGATTCGTAATGTTATAATCGATTTTTTGACCGGTGCATGCTACCTTTGGATCGGTTTAGGGTCCACGGACCAATCGTATCTGGACCGATGCATATTAGTGAATTGTTACGACCCTAACATATTCCGGACTCTGACATTGCTCATTCTGACATTGCTCGTTCTGATTTTGCTCGTTTTCCTTTTTTGGATTATGTCTGTATTGTTATTGTATTGCTAGATATTACTGCACTGTTGGAGCCAGAAACAGAAGCAATTCTCTGCACCTGCGATAACATCTGCAAATTTGTGTACACGACCACTAAACTTTGATTAGCTAAATCCTCTCTGGGCCGCTACTGTGATAAGAAAACTGCCACTCATACACACCACTCATTGTGGATTTCTTATAAGAGGAGTGTGCGTGCGTGAGTCTGTCTGTCTGTGTGTCTGTCTGTGTGTGCAGAGCCCCTGTGGTGCAGTAAGATTACTGGGCCTGTGGCGTGTTTGTGTGTGTGTGTTTTACATTTTGGTAATTAAAAGAGCAAACTTAATCTCTATTCCCTACAGTTATGGCAAATGTCTCCTTTGCCTTGGAGGTTGCCTTGATTACTCCCCTTAAACGTAAATGTCATTCTACATACACATTTCATTTAAACTATAGATGCCAGACCATTTTGACAATTAGCCTGCTGTAGCTAGCAAACAAAATTGGATTAACAATGGCAGCATTCGTGCAATAACCATGTCTAGAACATTAATATATTATGTTCTGAGAACATGGCAAACATGTTCTCCTAACCTACAGAAAACTGGACACGTTCATTTTCTTGCAAAGTTCCCTGGAAATGTTCCCTTGAAACAAGTCCAGGACATTCTTAGAACACGGTAACCATGTTCTGGGAAAGTTCTCTTTGACATTAAGGGAATGGTCTTTTGGAAACATTCTTTGCACATCACAGGAACATTCCTATGAAAATGTTAAAGACCTAATGAGACTCTTAATGCACTAGTATTTATTATCAGAGCCTGATCAAACTTGCTTCCAACACAAGTTGTACATGTTATGATTTAATGCATCATTTTCCAGACAGAGAAAAGGTGTAACGAGAGGAGTGGTGAAAAGAAACAGAGAGCGGAGAGTACACACCTAGAACTTTATGTTCCAAATTACCTCTGCCACAGTGAGAGAGATTATTAGGCCATTTCATTTCAGGAGACAGAAGCAACATAATCACTAATCTTATAACTGGGCACGTGGCAGTCACACATCCTATTCCGTAATGCAGATCCATTGTCTGTTTGCCTTCTCCTTCATATATAGAGTGCCTTCGGAAAGTATTCAGACCCCTTTACTTTTTCCACATTTTGTTAGGTTACAGCCTTATTCTAAAATGTATTAAATAGTTTTTATTCCTCATCAATTCCTCATCAATACCCCAAAATGACATCACAATACCCCATAATGACAAAGCAATTAATTTTAGCTAATTTATTAAAAATACAAAAACTTAAGTGTTATATTTACATAAGGATTCAGATCCTTTACTCAGCACTTTGTTGAAGCACCTTTGGCAGCGGTTACAGCCTTGAGTCTTCTTGGGTATGATGCTACAAGCTTGGCACACCTGTATATGGGGAGTTTCTCCCATTCTTCTCTGCAGATCCTCTCAAGCTCTGTCAGGTTGGATGGGGAGCGTTGCTGCACAGCTATTTTCAGGTCTCTCCAGAGATGTTAGATCGCTCTGGCTGGGCCACTCAAGGACATTCAGAGACTTGTCCTGAAGCCAGTCCTGCGTTGTCTTGGCTGTGTGCTTAGGGTCGTTTTCCTGTTGGAAGATGAACCTTCGCCACCATTCTGAGGTTGTGAGCGCTCTGGAGCAGGTTTTCATCAACGATCTCTCTGTACTTTAATCCATTCATCTTTGCCTCAATCCTGACAAGTCTCCCAGTCCCTGCCAATGAAAAACATCCCCACAGCATGATACTGCCACCACCACGCTTCACCGTAGGGATGGTTCCAGGTTTCCCCCAGACCTGACGCTTGGCATTCAGGCCAGAGTTCAATCTTGGTTTCATCAGACCAGAGAATCTTGTTTCTCATTCTCTGAGAGTCTTTAGGTGCCTTTTGGCAAACTCCAAGTGGGCTGTCATGTGCCTTTTACTAAGGTGTGGCTTCCGTCTGGCCACTCTACCATAAAGGCCTGATTGGTGGAGTGCTGTAGAGATTGTTGTCCTTCTGGAAGGTTCTCCCATCTCCACAGAGGAACTCTGGTGCTCTGTCTGAGCGACCATCATGTTATTGGTCACCTCCCTGACCAAGACCCTTCTCCCTGATTGCTCAGTTTGGCTGTTCAGCCAGCTCTAGGAAGAGTCTTGGTGGTTCCAAACTTCTTCCATTTAAGAATGAGGCCTCTGTGTTCTTGGGGCCCTTCAATGCTGTAGAAATGTTTTGGTAACCTTCCCCAGATCTGTGCCTCGACACAATCCTGTCTCGGAGCTCTACGGACAATACCTTTGACCTCATGGATTGGTTTTTGCTCTGACATGTATTTTGAACTGTGGGACCTTATATATATAGACAGGTATGTGCCTTTCCAAATCATGTCCAATCAATTGAATTTACCACAGTTGGACTCCAGTGAAGTTGCAGAAACATCTCAAGGATGATCAATTGAAACAGGATGCACCTGAGCTCAATTTCGAGTCTCATAGCAAATGGTCTGAATATGTTAATACGTTTTTAATTGTAATTTTTTTTTCTTACAAAAATGTCTAAAAACCTGTTTCGCTTTGTCATTATGGGGTATTGTGTGTAGATTGCTGAGATTTGTCTTCATTTAATCAATTTTAGAATAAGGGTGTAATGCAACAAAATGTGGAAAAGTCAAGGGGTCTGAGTACATTCCAAAGGTACTGTATGCCTTTTTTTGATGTGGTTGCAAATCGTTGCATTGTAGGAGAGGAGAGGAGTGGAAAGTAGAGAGGAGAGGAGTGGAAAGAAGAGAGGAGAAGAGTGGAAAGTAGAGAGGAGAGGAGAGGAGAGGAGAGGAGTGGAAGGAAGAGAGGAGAGGAGTGGAAAGAAGAGAGGAGAGAAGTGGAAAGAAGAGAGGAGAGGAGTGGAAAGTACAGAGGAGAGTAGTGGAAAGAAGAGCGGAGTGGAAAGTAGAGAGGAGAGGATTGGAAAGGATTGAGGTGATGAAAGGAGAGGAGTGGGGTGGAAAGAAGAGAGGAGAGGCGAGGAGAGGAGCGGAGAGGAGAGGAGCGGAAGGAAGAGAGGAGAGGAGTGGAAGGAAGGGAGGAGAAGAAAGGAGGGGAAGGAAGAGAGGAGAGGAAAGAAGAGAGGAGAGTAGTGGAAAGAAGAGAGGAAAGGAAAGGAGCGGCAAGAAGAGAGGAGAGGAAAGAAGAGAAGAGAGGAGAGGAGTGGAAAGGAGAGGAGAGGAAAGTAGAGAGGAGAGAAGAGGAGAGGAAAGTAGAGAGGAGAGGAAAGAGGAGAAAAGAGGAGAGGAAAGAAGAGAAGAGACGAGAGGAAAGAAGAGAGGAGAGAAGAGAGGAGGAGGGGAGAGGAAAGAAGAGAGGAGAGGAAAGAAGAGATGAAAGGAAAGAAGAGAGGAGAGGAAAAAAGAGAGGAGAGGAGTGTAAAGAAGAGAAGACCTTGTGGGTACACACAATTCAGTCCCATTCAAAATCCTATTTTCCCTAACCCTAACCTCAACCTCAACCATAACCTTAACCCAAAAACCTTACCTTAACCCTAACCCTAAACCTTACCCTAACCCTAAAATTAACCCTAGCTCCTAACCCTAACCCTTAACGTAATTCTAACCCTAACACTAATTCTAACCTTAATCCTAAACCCGCTAGAAATAGCATTTGACCTCCTGGGGACTAACAAAATGTCCCCAGTTGGTCAATTTTTTGGTCACACACACACGCCATGACCCCACATATAGCCCCCGTTGCTACCAAAGCAAGCAGGCATGCAGACTGTCCGGCAGAAGGACACACACAGCCCCAGCACACACAAGTGGTGCCCACCAAAAGTGGTTTTCAATGTCATAACCAGTTAACTATGATGAGGACCACTTGTAAAGTTGACAGCTGATATTTTGAGGCTTTATTAGAGGAGTGTGTATATTTGTGTGTGTGTGTGTGTGTGTGTATGCGTTTGCGCGCCTGTGTGTGTATTTTTAGAGGTGTAGAGCAACAGACTACTCTTGTTACCGAAATTGAGTAGCTTCAGTAATTTTACTAAAATGTCATTAAAGTAACAGTACTTCTATTTGAGTAGGATATTTCAGTATTCTTTCCACTCCTGGTGAGTAAGTGAAAGAGGGAGTTTGTGTGAAGGAGTGAGTGAGGGGAAAAAGTGTGAATGGGTGAGTGAGTGAGTGTCAGCTGATCCCATGGACAACCCAGCTAACAACAAATGTTCCCACAACTTTAGAGAACGTTCCCTTAACAGTCTCATTAGGTCTTTAACATTTTCATAGGAATGTTCCTGTGATGTGCAAAGAATGTTTCCAAAAGACCATTCCCTTAATGTCAAAGAAAACTTTCCCAGAACATGGTTACCGTGTTCTAAGAATGTCCTGGACACGTTCCAAGGGAACATTTCAAGGGAACTTTGCAAGAAAATGAACGTGTCCAGTTTTCTGTAGGTTAGGAGAATATTCCAACAACGTCCCACCAAACATATAAAGAACATGTTTGCCATGTTCTCAGAACATAATATATTAATGTTCTAGACATGGTTATTGCACGAATGCTGCCAGCTATCCACGGTTTCTGGTTAGGTTTTAATAGTCACAGTCGGTAGAACATCTCCTATTCACTTCCTGATAAACTCAGCCAGCGTATCAGTGTATTTGTCAATGTTATTCTCAGAGGCTACCTGGAACATATCCCAGTCCGCGTGATCAAAACAGTTTTGAAGCGTGGATTCCGATTGGTCAGACCAGCATTGAAAAGACCTTAACATGGGTACTTCCTGTTTGAGTTTCTGCCTATAGGAAGGGAGGAACAAAATTTGATTTGCCAAAGGGAGGGCATGGGAGGGCCTTGTAGGCATCCCGGAAGTTAAAGTAACAGTGGTCGACTGTTTTAGCAGCGCGAGTACTACAGTCAATGTGTTAGAACTTCGGTAGCGTTTTCCTCAAATTTGCTTTGTTAAAATTCCCAGCTGCAATAAATTCGGCCTCAGGATGTACGGTTTCCAGTTTGCATAAAGTCCAGTGAAGTTCTTTGAGGGCCGTTGTGGTATCAGCTTGAGGGGGAATATACAAGGCTGTGACTATAACCGAAGATAATTCTCTTGAGAGGTAATACGGTTGGCATTTGATTGTGAGGTATTCTGGGTTGGGTGAACAAAATAACTTTTCCCGGAGAGATATTTACTCCTGTCTGCACAATGAATTGAGAACCCAACTGGCTGTATGGACTCAGACAGTATATCCCGAGAGAGACATTTTTCTGTGAAACAGAGTGTGTTACAATTCCTGATGTCTCTCCGGAAGGAAATCCTTGCCCTGAGCTCGTCAACTATATTGTTCAGAGACCGAACATTAGCGAGTAATATACTTAAAAGCGTTGGGTGGTGTGCACGCCTCCTGAGTTGGACTAGAATTCCACAACAAAACCTCTTCTCCGACAGGCAGTGTTTTGGATCAGCCTCTGGAATCCGTTCAATTGCCTTGGGGGGTACGAACAAAGGATCTGATTCGGGAAAGTCATATTCCTGGTCGTAATGCTGATAATGCTGGTGAGTTACCGCCGCTCTGATATCCCAAAGTTTTTCCCGGCGGTATGTAATAACACCCCAAAAAATTGAAACAGACGCCTCACAAGTTCTCAACTGGCAGCTTCATCAAATAGTACCCGCAAAACACCAGTCTCAACGTCAACAGTGAAGAGGCGACTCCGGGATGCTGGCCTTTTAGGCAGAGTTGCAAAGAAAAAGACATATCTCAGACTGGCCAATAAAAATAAAAGATTAAGATGGACAAAAGAACACAGACACTGGAACTCTGCCCAGAAGGCCAGCATCCCGGAATTACCTTGACTAACCTGTACCCCCACAGATTGACTCGCTACCGGTACCCCTTCTATATAGCCTCGTTATTGTTATTTTATTGTTACTTACATTTTTTTACTTTAGTTTATTTAGTAAATATTTTCTTGAGCTGCCAGTTGAGGACTTGTGAGGCGTCTGTTTCTCTAACTATACACTCTAATGTACTTGTCCTCTTGCTCTGCTGTGCACCAGGGCCTCCCAGTCCTCTTTCTATTCTGGTTAGAGTCAGTTTACGCTGTTCTGTAAAGGGAGTAGTACACAGCGTTGTACGAGATCTTCAGTTTCTTGGCAATTTCTCGCATGGAATAGCCTTCATTTCTCAGGACAAGAATAGACTGACAAGTTTCAGAAGGTCTTTGTTTCTGGCCATTTTGAGCCTGTAGTCGAACCCACAAATGCTGATGCTCCAGATACTCAACTCGTATAAAGAAGGACAGTTGTGTTGCTTCTTTAATCAGCACAACAGATTTCAGCTGTGCTAACATAATTGCAAAAGAGTTTTCTAATGATCAATTAGCCTTTTAAAATGATAAACTTGGATTAGCTAACACAACGTGCCATTGGATAACAGGAGTGATGGTTGCTGATAATGGGCCTCTGTACGCCTATGTAGATATTCCATTCAAAAACAGCTGTTTCCAGCTACAGTAGTCATTTACAATATTAACAATGTCTACACTGTATTTCTGATCAATTTGATGTTATTTTAATCAACAAAAAATGTGCTTTTCTTTCAAAAACAAGGACATTTCTAAGTGACCCCAAACCTTTGAATGGTAGTGTACATAAAACTTGGTTGCCATGTTCTCAGAATGTAAAATATTAATGTTCTAGACACGTTTCATTGGAAATTTGCAGGATAATTTCTGTGCATCAGTTGTCAGGAAGTCGCCTGATGGTCCCAAAGAAACATTCTCCCAAAACGTTTTGTTCATTACACATCACACCTTGTTACTGTTGCCAAGCCCTTCAAGGCCCTAATTGGTAAACCACTGATCCATTGGTTAGAGATACTCACACGCAGTGATTTTAACATGCAGTGTTTTCAACTTACATCTTTTGACATACATGATTGCATTGCATATGTTAATTTATAAAGTATTCATCATTCAACATGTCCTCCCCTGAGATTTGAACCTCTTGATTCACCACATTAACATTTTGCTGCTACGCCACAATGTCTTTGTCAGTTATCAGTTGATTTGACTATTCTCTCATCATTGATTTGATTTACTTATTTCAAAACAAGCGCTTAGGGAGGAGGGGTTAGGGTTTCTTCTGAACAGAGCCTAATTATACTTGCCCAATAAGCACATTCCCTAGAGGTGATTCTGCACTGTGTGTGTGTAAGTGTGTGTCCTCCACATTTGTGCCGCAGATGATTCCTGCTTCCAGGTCCCTTCTTTCCAGCCTGCTCCGGGGAGTATGCATTCATGTGTGTGTTTGTGTCCTGCATAATGTAGCAAGTCTGGACTCTCTACATGCCAGATGCACCTTGTATTGTGAATCCCTGATGAACACACGCTACTGTACCTACATGCACTCGCCTACATACGAGCACATATGCAGACACACAAACACACAGTGAGTGATCCACTGAGAGACACCTAAAGGGAAAAGGCTTTTCACAGAGTTTAGAGTGTGCATGTAGCAGATGATTATGACAATGGACAGATAAAAAGATAGAATGTTTGTAATTGGTTATGTAAGGCAGGCGTTGCGTAAGAGCAGTAAGCCTTCAAGTGTCTGAGGATGAGAGAGAGAGAGAGAGAGAGAGAGAGAGAGAGAGAGAGAGAGAGAGAGAGAGAGAGAGGATGGGTGGTGATGGAGCTGTGACAAGCCAGAGGGACACACATGTAGAAAAAAGGAGAGAGAATATGAGGGAGATGAAGAGAGGGAATGGAGGAAGAGATGGGATAGGGAGAAAGGTATGGGAGCGTGTGCACGAGAGAGAGACAAAAGGGATGAGAGAAAGAGAGAGAGGGATGACTGCAGGGCAACAGCAGACGGGTCTTTAACATTCCTGTCCTCACAGCTGTTCTGCTAACATGTGAGAGAGCCTAGAGGTCACTGGGCTAGTCCACTATTACTGCACTGTGTGTGTGTGCATATGTGCGCGTATGTGTGTTTGTCATGTGTGCGCTTGTGTGCGTGTGTTCACAGTTGGGTAGGTTACTTTCTAAATGTAATCTGTTACCAGTTACCTGTCCAACAGTTTTTAAATACTTTTGGATAACCCAAACTCAGAAATGTAATTTGATTACTTTCTCCTTAAGAGGCATTAGAATGAGACAAAAAGGATCCATCAAATGTATTTGGTGTGTCATCATAGTGGTTTCTGACTTGAGGCCAGACTCGCTCAGGTGGAACAAACATGCAACTTTTTTCAATGCTGAATTGAATGTCAATAAGAAAACAGAACGGTGTAATAATGTATTTAATTTTTTCCGCAAAAAGCTATCATTTAGTTTTTCAAACGTCGTTGTAATCTGATTACAATACTTTTGCAGGTATTGTAACTGATCAGTTACTCCCCAACCCTGCGTGTCTGTGTTTGTGTGTTTATATTTCATTCGATTTTCTGTAACCTTGTGTCACGACTTCAGCTGAAGTTGGTCCCTCTCCTTTGTCGGGCGACTACCGGCGGTCGACGTCACCGGAGTTCTAGCCACCACCGATCCATTTCTCAGTTTCTGTTTGTCTTGTCATCATTCACACCCGGTCATCATTACCCTAATTACATGTGTTATTTATCCTCTGTTCCCCCCATCAGTGTTGTCCGTGATTGTTTCATGTTTGTGGCTCGGTGTGCGAGCAGCCGTATTTCTACGTTCATTGATAATTGTGTGCCTTAATAAAGTAAGGAGCGTGTAGCTGTTCTCCTGCGTTTGTTTCCGACAAAGAGCTGCTGTAGAGCCACTACACCTTGTTTGTTCCCATACTGTATACCCTCACTGCTACAGTCTTGTTTTACCCAATGCCACATCATCTTCCACTTCTAGCACAGAGATGTGGGTCTGTGAAGCGTAAATATCAGTTTTTGTAATATGTTTCTGATCAAATAAATAGGCTTACTGTACATTCACAGTACTAACATGCAACCTATACAGTATGGTTTCTCTCTTCCACTGACACCCCTTAACCCTGTCTCTTCTCGTATAGTCCTTTTTCACTAACATCACAGTACACCAAAGAGGCCCAGCAACCTAGCAGAGGAGGTAGAGAAGTGACACTGACGTACCATGTCTCTGTGTCTGCTCTCCTAAAAGATCAGATGACAGGGCACATCATCTATTTGCCAACCCCCTAAACCGCTTCATACATCTCCCTCTAACTCAGAGGTGAAATACTGGCTGCTATCCAATCAAAGCTCTTAGAAGTAAAACATGATGAAAACGCATTACGGGATGATGTATTGGGTTGAATGTGACAGAACACGTCCCAGTTCACCGGCTGGGAGGAAAGAAGGAAGGACAGGGCAATGATGATGTCATAGAATAGACTGAGGTGAGGCTGCATCTGAAATAGCATCCTATTCTTATCCCTCATGTAGCGCATTACTTTCCACTAGGTCGCCTTTTCACTAGGTCGCCTTTCCACTAGGTCGCCTTTTCACTAGGTCGCCTTTCCACTAGGTCGCCTTTTCACTAGGTCGCCTAAACGTTTGGGAGCCAAAGCTTCTGTTCCGTTGGCTCAGAACTATTCCTTCTTACTCCCAGTAAAACAACCACCAGAACTAGGCCACTTCCTGTTAGAATGTTGAGATTTGTGACACTATTATTACCTATCCCTATTAGATCTACTTCCTATTAGGAGATAACAAAGCTTCCTGATTTACAGTGTGACCACAGAGAGATCAGGGCAGCTGGATAAGCATATCAGTGCGCTGGAGCGGATCACAGCCAGCTATTACTTCAAATGGGTTTAGGGGATTATTGCACAGAGAAATATGACATAAAATACAATGCTAGATAAAGGGTTTAAAAAATTAAATATGAGGATGAAAGAAGGAATGATATGGTGTACATCTGCCTTTGCACATTTGGGGAGATAGGCCAGTGCCTTGTCAGTACTTGCAGAACAAATACTTACTGCATCCACAGAGAATGTCAATGTTGTTGCTGAGTTTATACCACTGTCAGCCTCTCTCTCTCTCTCTCTCTCGCGCTCTCTCTCTGTCTGTCTCTATCTGTCTCTGTTTCTCTCTCTTCTGTCTTCCTTCCCCTTTTACTACATTTCTACCAAACCCTTCTGTCCTCACCCCTACACTCTGCATCTTTGATGCAGAATTCTTCTCCTCATCTGCAATTCCAGACTCTAAGCTCCACCATGTCAGATCCCAGTTATTAATGATTGTGGGGAACAATGCTCTCTGAATCTCTCTGAATCCCATCATGCACCATCCCTGCTCTGGAGGCACTAATCCCACCTTTCCAAATGTGAAGTGATAAGATGGGAGCTTTTGTTGTCATCTCTCCTGTCAAACTATAGGAGGATTATCACCTGTAGGAATCGCGTCTGCATGTTGCTATCCCACATATTACCCAATCCTCTCCCTTCTTCACGTGTCTTCCCCTATCTTTTCCCCTTCTCTCTTCTCCTCAGACCATCTCTTTCCCCCAGACCCCATATCTTATCCACTTCGAATCAACGCCTTAGACACAGGAAGCATTTCCAGAAGTGTTCAGATGTGTTTGTTGTGACCCAGTTAATAATATGGGAAGCTCTTAGAATCCCATCCAGGATGCAACAATGTCGCCTTAGATAGGAGCTTTGGGTGTAATCTCTTCTGTCAAATCAATCTCTGTTTAAGTTTGTGTGTGTGTGTGTGTGCATGTGTGTGTGTGTGTCTCTGTGTGTGTTTATCAAAGTCTGGGGGCTTATTGCCTAAAAGAGATCACATCTGCATGTGTACGCCATCCCATATAGCGTACATCCCAAGTGAATTTAGAGCAAGCTGGGGCCTATACCTTATCTATCCCTTTATTTAAGTGATAATGCCCGAGAAGCTGGTGTTTGGAGGATATATTGTCACGGGCGTTGTTAGGCCCAAGATAAGGTCGATAGCCGGCAAACCGTGCCAATAAATCCTGCAAACACCGGCTTCGAGGGCATTATCACTTTTATTCAACGGGTTACCAACATGTTCAAATAATGATTTTCATACTTTAATTAAAATTGTTATTTTGATGAGTTTATTTATACTATTTCATCCTTCCACAAGATATAGTCCCAACACAAATCTAGGGTTGCTCCCCAAGCCAGCTGGTCGTTTGTTCTATTGGTTCGGTTAGCAAAGACACAACCCAGTCGTTCAGTCTTTTTATTCTGTATTTATGGACGCGACCCAGTCGTTCAGTCTTTTTATTCTGTATTTATGGACGCAACCCAGTCGTTCAGTCTTTTTATTCTGTATCTAAATGTTCTGTTGCCATACTGGCTGGCAATGTTCTTATCCCATGCTTGCCACCTAGCCAACTATGGCAAACTTACAGTTACGTCAAACAGTGCAGCCAGAACAACAACAAAGTAGCCTATTTGCATTTGTTTAAACTGTTTTCTAGTGATATTTATTAGGATACATCTATAACAATGAGCTAATGAGGCGCGATTTAACCTGGCATAGAAAATGTGTTCTCTCGTTGTTCGAGAGCTAGCCAACAACACAGCTAACACTATCACTTCGAACTGAAGCTGTAAAAACTGCGAACTAGCTACACTTAATTTCGTTTTACCTGTTTTCTATCAATATTTCTTTGCTTATAGAGTGCATTCAGCGTGTATTCAGACCCTTTGACTTTTTCCACAGATGGGACCAGTTTTACGGTCAGATAGGACCGTTCGGCCGGCCTGATAGGACCGTTTGGCCAGCCAGATAGGACCGTTCGGCCGGCCAGATTGGACCAGTCGGCCAACGTGAGGCTGTGCTGTATCATAAATACAGTCACAGGTGATTTGGACAGCAACATGAACATGATGATATACTTGTGAAGGCGCAGTGATAATTCAGATGGAACTGTTAGAAGGCATAGTGTGCCTGTGACGGCCAATACAGCACGGCTTGGAACACTGCTCGTCCAATCAGCATCCAAGACTAACTTAATTGGCCTGTGAGGGGACACACACAAAGACATGCACATACAATTTTTTATGTTGTATTGCTTGTATTATTTTTGTTTGTATTGTTTGTATATCATTGTATTTTAAATGTGTCCGTGTCTATCAGTGTATTATTGTTTTGTTACTTGCCGTGTTTTGTATTTTTTTGTGGACCCCAGAAGGAGTACCTGCCGCTTCTGCAAAAGTTAATGGGGATCCAAATAAACAGGTAAATGTAATTGTTCGGCCCTCCACTATATTCATAAAATTCATGGAAAAGTTTAATGCAAATATATGTATATTTAAATCCTTATTTAGTTCTGTGACTGTAGACCTTTTTACAGTTTAGTGTCTGTAGCTTTAACTGTTAAAGAGCTGTTAAAGTACTATTTAAAAACAAACCACTTTAGGCTGCCATTGACAGCCATGTTGTTTTATGCAATTGCAATTAAGTGACTTTTATTCAACGAGTTACCAACATATTCAAACAATGATTGACATATTTTATTTTTAATTTTGATGAATAAATTGATACTATCTTAACCTTCCACAAGATATAGTCCCAACACAAATCTAGGGTTGCTACCCAAGCCGGCTGCAGGTTCGTTCTATTTATAAGGGCACAAGGCGAGACCCAGATGCAGACACAGGAGGCAGATAGTTAGAGTCTTTGTTGTTTATTTACAATCCAAAAGAAGTAGGCAAGAGAATGGTCGTGGACAGGCAAAAGGTCAAAACCCGTCGTCGATGATACTCGAGGGAGCTCGGGTGGCTTTGGATCCTCTCGGAAAAACCATCCTCGGGGACTTCTGGGTTCCCTCGGATGTGAGCAAGCCACTGTGGATTAACAAGTGTGCCCGAGACCAGACCTCCTCTCACTCCTGCGTTCCCTTAGGCGTCCATAAATTCTAATGGTGAGAGCGATTAGGGAGTCTAGGTCCACCGGTAGTTCCCGAGCAGCTTGCTCATCTTTTACCACCTCAGATAATCTGTGAAGAAAAGTATTGAAAAAAGACTCCGGACTCCAGGCACTCTCGGGGGCCAACGTGCGAAAATCCGAACATCACACCTACGAGACAGGTACAGGATGGCAACAACAACTGCCCGAGTTACAACAGGCATGCACAATCCCTCCATCAGTGCTCAGACTATCTGCAATAGGCTGAGAGAGGCTGGACTGAGGGCTTGCAGGCCTGTTGTAAGGCAGGTCCTCACCAGACATCACCGGCAACAATATTGCCTATGGGTACAAACCCACCGTCGCTGGCCCAGACAGGACTGGCAAAAAGTGCTCTTCATTGACGAGTCGCGGTTTTGTCTTACCAGGGGTAATGGGTGGATTCGCGTTTATCGGCGAAGGAATAAGCGTTACACCGAGGCCTGTACTCTGGAGCAGGATTGATTTGGAGGTGGAGGGTCTGTCATCGTCTGGGGCGGTGTGTCACAGCATTATCGGACTGAGCTTGTTGTCATTGCAGGCAATCTCTACGCTGTGCGTTACAGGGAAGACATCCTCCTCCCTCATGTGGTACCCTTCCTGCAGGCTCATTCTGACATGACCCTCCAGCATGACAATGCTACCAGCCATACTGCTTGTTCTGTGCATTATTTTCTGCAAGACAGGAATGTCAGTATTCTGCCATGGCCAGCGAAGAGCCCGCATCTCAATCCCATTGAGCACGTCTGGGACCTGTTAGATCGGCGCAGGGTGAGGGCTAGGGCTATTCCCCCCAGAAATGTCAGGGAACTTGCAGGTGCCTTGGCAAGAACTGGCAAATCACGGCAAGAACTGGCAAATCTGGTGCAGTCGATGAGGAGGAGATGCACTGCTGTACTTAATGCAGCTGGTGGCCACACCAAATACTGACTGTTACTTTTGATTTTGACCCCCCCTTTGTTCAGGGACGCATTATTCAATTTCTGTTAGTCACATGTCTGTGGAACTTGTTCAGTTTATGTCTCAGTTGTTGAATCTTGTTATGTTCATACAAATATTTACACATGTTAAGTTTGCTGAAAATAAACGCAGTTGACAGTGAGATATCTTTTTTTGCTGAGTTTATATTAAGAAAACCAGATGGCACTATTCTTGTTTTCTATTTAATTACAGATGCCAGGTGCACACTCCATCACTCAGACATAATTTATAAACAAAGCATTTGTGTTTAGTGAGTCCGTCAGACCAGAGGCAATAGGGATGACCAGGGATGTTCTCTTGATAAGGGAGTGAATTGGACCATTTTCTTGTCCTGCCAAGCATTCAAAATGTAACGAGTACTTTTGGGTGCCAGGGAAAAAGTATATAGTAAAAAGTACATCATTTTCTTTAGGAATGTAGTGAAATAATAGTAAAAGTTGTGAAAAATATCAATAGTAAAGTACAGATACCCCAAGAAACTATTTAAGTAGTACTTTAAAGTATTGTTACTTAAGTAATGTGCACCACTGATTCATAAAATTCATTTAAAAAATATATTTTTGAAGTTAAATATTAGCTTTTGTCTAAAGCCGAAAAAGACAGGAAATTGAAAGCTAATTTGACCTATGCACTAATTAGACTTTTCAGCATAAGCAGCTTGACTACTGCTACAGTACTGTAGCTTTACGGTACTGCAACAACAGATGGACTCACATTAGATGGGTTAATTAGGATTCAAACCTTCTCTCAAATAGCCTAATACAGTGCATACTCTTAGAGTAGGTTTAGCCCATTAATGTACTTGGTAATGTAATGTGTTTTTTCACATGCAATCTGCCATCTGGAAATCTTTACAATGTTCCTAATGTTGACCTACACCTAGTGGTTCTTAAATTCTTCAGGGTCAGTGTCACGTAGAGTGTTTCTTTGCCTTTAACAAATCTACTTTGAAACAAAAGTATAGACCTCACACACACCAGACATCACCGGCAACAACGTCGCCTATGGGTAAAAAAATTGAAAACGCCTGTACCATGTCAGATATATTGCACTTTATATACATCACAGAAGACTGAAATATAACAAAACCCTTCTACATAGATACACCGGATTTTCTGCGTTTCAAAATATGAAATCATGATTTTTAAATAACATTCCACCCATGAGGCCACTAGGTCATTTGACTGCAGAAAGGGCTACAAGGGCAATTTGCAGTTAAAACAATAACATAGCCTCCACCCCACCACTGTTTTGTTAAAAATATGAAGAATTGGGGTGGATAAATGTAACCACTACTAATACAAACTGAACATTTTAACCACATTCAGAGGCTAAACAGAGTTTGTTTCAAATTACATTGTTTACAAAGAATTGAGTATAACAAGCATATATTTGGGGTTTTGATGGGGTATGACAATTGGACTAAGCTTATGAAGCATTTACTATATCAGTTATATTCTTCAAGAATCAATGGGTGTGTGTAAATAATTTAGAAGTATAAAAATGTATGAAGCAATCACAGATTGGTACTGTTTAACCCTTTCATAACCCAAAATATAAGGTTGCATTACAAAAAAAATTATAACAGGAACATAAACCATGTAAAGCTTAAAAATATGTTCAAAAGCTGTCATCTACCTTGTCTCAATAGGCTTATTTATTAGGCTTGGTCAAATGTAGGGTTAAGGACTGGTTTCGTAGACAAAGATTAAACATAGTCTTGGACTAGAAAGAATTTTGGCTGGATATTTTCTATTTATGTTGCTTTTTAGTCCAGGTATACAGTGCATTCGGAAAGTATTTATACACCTTGACCTTTTCCACATTGTGTTACGTTACAGCCTTATTCAAAAATTTATTAAATTGTGTTTTTTCACATATCAATCTACAAACGATACCCAATAATGACAAACCAAATACAGTTTTTAGAAATGTTTGCAAATGTATTGAAATAAAAATGGAAATATAAAATTTACATAAGTATTCAGACCCTTTACTCAATACTTTGTTGAAGCAGCTTTGGCAGCGATCACACCCAAGTGTTCTTGGGTGTGATGCTACCTGCTTGGCACACCTGTATTTGGGGAGTTTCTCCCATTGTTCTCTGCAGAAAGGCCTGATTGGTGGAGTGCTGCAGCGATGGTTGTCCTTCCTTCTCCCATCTCAACAAAGGAACTCTGTCAGAGTGACCATCGGGTTATTGGTCACCTCCCTGACCAAGGCTATTCTCCCCTGATTGCTCAGTTTGGCCGGGCAGCCAGCTCTAGGAAGAGTCTTGGTGGTTCCAAACTTCTTCCATTTAAGAATGATGGAGGCCACTATGTTTTTGGGGACCTTCAATGCTGCAGAAATGTTTTGGTACCCTTCCCCAGATCTGTGCCTCGACACAATCCGGTCTCGGAGCTCTACGGACAATACCTTTGACCTCATGGCTTGGTTTTTGCTCCGACGTGCACTGTCAACTGAGGGGACCTTTATATAGACAGGTATGTACCTTTCCAAATCATGTCCAATCAATTGAATTTACCATAGGTGGACTCCAATCAAGTTGTAGAAACATCTCAAGGATGATCTATGGAAACAGGATGCATCTGAGCTCAATTTTGTGTCTCATAGCAAAAGGTCTGAATACTTATATAAAAATAAATTTTTTAAATAATTATTTTAACATTTACAAAAAATTCTTAAAAACAGTTTTTGCTTTGTCATTATGGGGTATTGTGTGTAGATTAAAGTGTAATTTTTTATTAATTTAATCCATTTTAGAATAAGGCTGTAACGTCAAAAATGGCGAAAAAGTCAAGCGGTCTGAATACTGAATACTAATGCACTGTATATCAAGATCAGGAATGTTGAACAGATTCCCAGATGGCAGGTTGCATGTGTATCGTACATGAAAAAAACACATTTACTTCACCAAGTACAGTAATGGGGTAAACATACTCTAAGAATGAGTACTGCATTAGGCTGTTTGAGAGAAGGCTTGAATCCTAATTAACCCATCCAATGTGAGTACATCTGTTGTTGAAGTACAGTAGATCATTAAAGCTGCAGTCCTCTAGCAGTAATACTGCGTAGGTAAAATTTGCATTTGAACTTCAGACAAAAGCTTATATTTCACTTAAAATGTCATTTTTTGTATTAATGTAAGGAGAGATAGGAGAGCATTGGGGATGGAGAAGAAGGGAGGGAGGGAGTGAAGGAGGGAGGGACGGCTGGAGGGAGGAAGGGAGGGAAGGTAAGGGGGGGGAGGGAGGGAGGGGCTTGGAATGGAGTGAGGGAGGGGAAAGTAAAGAAGAGGATCTAAGGATAAATTTAAAACATAAAAAGGGAAAGAGAGACAGAGAGACGGAGACATATGGTTGGGTCACGATCACAGGAAATACAGTGATGCAGCATGCTGATGTGTAGGAGGACAGAAGGTCAGCAAGGAAACATACACACACACACACACACACACACACTGTCAGTGATGAGCTCATGATTTTGGGGATCGGTTGGACAGCTTGCTGCGGCCCTGTATTTCTGGATGCTGGTAGGGCTAGCTCAAAGTTCTGCTACATTAATCCAGCCCCAAGCCTGTGTGTGTGTGTGTGTGTGTGCATGTGTGTGCTTGCACGTGTCTGAGCACTGACCTGGCCAAAACACAAAGGCCTCTGTCATCACAGGTTTTCATACAGTATTTGCTTTTCTTTCCTCTCTCTCTCTATCTCTCTCTCTCTCTCTCTCTCTCTCTGTCTCCAGGCTCTGTAGAGAAGAGACAGGGGGATGACCTGATGGTGATGACCTCATCGTAGCTTCTTTCCCAGACTACTTTGGCTCTGTTATAGCACACAAACACACATGCCTAAGAGTCATGGCCAGATCTCCTCAGCCTCTGCATCAATGCTCCTCTATTGAACACAAGACATGGGAGCAGTTGCTGGGAAACACAAGACGTGGGAGCAGTTACTGGGGAACACAAGACGTGGGAGCAGTTACTGGGGAACACAAGACATGGGAGCAGTTGCTGGGAAACACAAGACATGGGAGCAGATACTGGGGAACACAAGACATGGGAGCAGTTACTGGGGAACACAAGACATGGGAGTAGTTACTGGGGAACACAAGACATGGGAGCAGTTGCACTGATTCAGATTAAAGCTATGATGACATCATCATAAACAATGGGACAACTTTCAACTTTCAAATGAACAGTAACAGTAAATGTGCCACTACTGCCTTCCTTGGCGGATCCTAGTGTGGGCGCGCAGTGCACTTGTTTGAGGATCTAAATGGGTGCAGATTCAGCATACTGCTGGACTAAAAATGTACAGAGACTGAGGCCCCAAATTTCCACTTTTAATCGCACACTCGCAGTGCTCAAAGTTAACCAGAACATTTCAAATAGACGTCACACACTAAAAGAGTGTTGGATTAGACCTAAGTGCTAGATTGTACTGTGTGCAATGCATTTTCCCAAAGATGACTTGACATTTGCATAAATTATTGTTATCTTCTCAAGGACATGGTTACAGAAAAGGAAACATTTAAAGATATCTCATTGAGTACGGTTACATGCACACAATAATACAATAATACAATACAATACAATACAATAATACAATTATTGTGATTAGTCCGATTAATATAATAGTTTGATTTAAACATTTACAAGAGTGTTGCAAGAATAATGATTTTTCTAATAAACCTGTTTACATGGACACATCTGAAATCAGGCTACCTGATTGGACTTTTGATGAATGCAGAAAATCCTCAATCAAAATAAATGGTCAAAGTTTATTGTTCACAGATGTTATTGCGGGTGTAGCGAAATGCTTGTTTTCATACAGCGCTTGTTTACCACAGCGACCATATCAAGTTTGCATGTGTAAATTATTTCTAACATGCATACTTTCAGTTATTCTTAACTCACCTCACTCGTGTGTGAAAATGTAATTGCCCCCTACACTCAATAACTGGTAGTTCTACTTTCAGCTGCAATGGCTGCAACCAAATGCTTCCTGTAGTTGTTGATCAGTCTCTGAAATCGCGGTGGAGGAATTTTGGTCCAGAACTGCTTTAGCTCAGCAACATTTGTGGTTCTGAGGCAGCAAAGCATCCGCAAATGATCACGCTACCATCACACTACCACCACCATGCTCGACCGTTGCTATGAGGTTCTTACTGTGGAATTAAGTGTTTGGTTTTTGCCAAACATAATGGGACCCATCTCGTACAAAAAGACTCAAGTTTTCCAAAAAGCACCTGGAAACACCTGGATGGTCGTCAAGACTCTTGTAAGAATGTTCTATGGATAGATGACTCAAATATAACTTTTTGGACAACATGAGTCCCATTATGCCTGGTGAAAACCAAACACTGCATTCCACAGTAAGAACCTTATACCAACAGTTAAGCATGGTGGTGGTAATGTGATGGTTTGGGGTTGCTTTGCTGCCTCAGGACCACAAATGTCGCTGAGTTAAAGCAGTTATGCATGTCAGCAAGCAAGTTTTCAAGATACGTAACTTTCAAAATACAGAAATCTGTCCCGTATGATGCATTTTGCATCATATGATTATGCGTTTTGCATCATATCATGTAAAATGCACCTTATGGGCCAGTTTTCTGTATTTTTAAAGTTAAATATTGAAATCTTGATTGCCATTACATGCAAAACATTTTGGAACTACATCAACAATGGACTAATGAAACAAATACAAAAAGATAGTTTTGGGGTTGAGTTTTCCTTTAATCAGTGTAAGGTGATTATATGTAAACACTTTAATTCCAGCGGTGTATTTGATCTGAGCATGTGCTAGCACAAGCATTGCAAGCTTCCCTCTTTTGGAAAAAAGTATGCACCTAGAAATAGTTTTCATACAAACTTTATATGTCCAAACTTAGAATCAAATAAGCTTCCAAAAAATAACATGGTCGCTGAGGTACTGTAAAAAGTTTATGTATCAAAGTCCCATCAGGTAGCCTGATTTCAGATTTGTCTTTGTAAAAAGGATTACTGCGGACATTTTCTTTTTGCAAAGCATGATACAACTATTATATTAATCTGAGTATTCACAATAATAGCATTATTGTGTGATTGCAACCGTACCCAATGACTGTAAGAAACATGGATTGCATGTGTGTGTCTGTCTGTCTGTCTGTTGCAGGGAAGAAAGGCTTCCTTAGGTAAAAAGTAATTCTTTCTGACAGTCTCATCAAAGGCTCACACTGACTGGCTGCTATGC
Organism: Hucho hucho; assembly: GCA_003317085.1. Taxonomy (NCBI): domain Eukaryota; kingdom Metazoa; phylum Chordata; class Actinopteri; order Salmoniformes; family Salmonidae; genus Hucho; species Hucho hucho. Next base: position 84,168 of record QNTS01003490.1, on the reverse strand, counting down.
AGAAGAGAGGAGAGAAAAATATCAAACAAAGTTGTGCCTGATCTGCTTCTCAAAAACACAGAGCAGTACCTACATTGCTGTGGTGTGTGTGTGTGTGTGTGTGTGTGTGTGTGTGTGTGTGTGTGTGTGTGTGTGTGTGTGTGTGTGTGTGTGTGTGTGTGTGTGTGTGTGTGTGTGTGTGTGGGTGGCAAGAAAAAGTATGTGAACCCTTTGGAATTACCTGGATTTCTGCATAAATTGGTAGTCAAATTTGATCTGATTGTCATCTAAGTCACAGCAATAGACAAACATAGTGTGTTTAAACTAATAACACACAAATTATTGTGTTTGTCTTGTCTATATTGAATATATCATTTAAACATTCACAGTGTAGGTTGGAAAAAGTATGTGAACCCCTAGGCAAATGACTTCTCCAAAAGCTCATTGGAGTCAGGAGTCAGCTAACCTGGAGTCCAATCAATGAGACAAGATTGGAGATGTTGGTTAGAGCTGCCTTGCCCTATCAAAAATACTCACAAAATTTGAGTTTTCTATTCACAAGAAGCATTGCCTGATGTGAACCATGCCTCGAACAAAAGAGATCTCATAAGAGCTAAGATTAAGAATTGTTGACTTGCATGACGCTGGAAAGTGTTACAAAAGTATCTCTAAAAGCCTTGATGTTAATCAGTCCACGGTAAGACAAATTGTCTATGAATGGAGAAAGTTCTCCCTAGGAGTGGCCGTCTTGCAAAGATGACTGCAAGAGCACAGTGCAGAATGCTCTGAGGTTCAGAATAATCCTAGTGTCAGCTAAATCTCTGGAACATGTTAACATCTCTGTTGATGTCACGACTTCCGCCGAAATCGGTCCCTCTCCTTGTTCGGGCGGCGTTCGGCGGTCGACGTCACCGGTTTTCTAGCCATCGCCTATCCACTTTTCATTTTCCATTGGTTTTGTCCTTGTTTTACACACCTGGTTTCAATCCCACAATTACTTGTTCATTATTTAACCCTCTGTTCCCCCATGTTTGTTTGTGAGTGTTTGTTTATTGTATTGCGGTCCGTTATTGTGGAGCGCTTACAACCTGGTGCGTATCCGGGAGGGGGACGAGTGGAAGACGGCATTTAGTACCACCTCAGGGCACTAGGGCACATGCCGTACGGGTTGATGAATGCTCCATCAGTCTTCCAGGCCTTTGTTGACGAGATTTTCCGGGACCTGCACGGGCAGGGTGTAGTGGTGTATATCGACGACATTCTGATATACTCCACTACATGCGCCGAGCATGTGTCCCTGGTGCGCAGGGTGCTTGGTCGACTGTTGGAGCATGACCTGTACGTCAAGGCTGAGAAATGTCTGTTCTTCCAACAGTCCGTCTCCTTCCTAGGGTACCGCATTTCCACGTCAGGGGTTGAGATGGAGAGTGACCGCATTTCAGCCGTGCGTAATTGGCCGACTCCCACCACGGTAAAGAAAGTGCAGCAGTTCCTAAGGTTTGCCAACTGCTACTGGAGATTTATCCGGGGCTGTAGTCAGGTAGCAGCTCCCATTACCTCAATGCTGAAGGGGGGAGCGGTGCGACTGCAGTGGTCGGCTGAGGCGGACAGGGCTTTTGGTCACCTGAAGGCTCTGTTTACCTCGGCTCCCGTGCTGGCTCATCCGGATCCCTCTTTGGAGTTCATAGTGAGGTGGACGCGTCCGAGGCTGGGATAGGTGCTCTCTCAGTGCTCTCTCGTGGTATGCCACCGAAGCTCCGCCCCTGTGCCTTCTTTTCGAAGAAGCTCAGCCCGGCGGAGTGAAACTATGATGTGGGAGACCGGGAGCTGTTGGCTGTCGTCAAGGCTCTGAAGGCGTGGAGACATTGGCTTGATGGGGCTAAACACCCTTTTCTCATCTGGACTGATCACCGCAACCTGGAATACATCCGGACGGCAAGGAGAATGAACCCTCGCCAGGCAAGGTGGGCCATGTTCTTTACCCGTTTTGTTTTCACCCTGTCCTACCGACCAGGTTCCCAGAACGGTAAGGCAGACGCACTGTCCCGGATGTATGACACAGAGGAGCGGTCCATGGATCACACTCCCATACTCCCGGCCTCTTGCCTGGTGGCACCGGTAGTGTGGGAGCTGGACGCGGACATCGAGCGGGTGTTACGTACAGAACCCACTCCATCTCAGTGTCCAGCTGGGCGTCTGTACGTTCCGTCTGCTGTCCGCGACCGGTTGATCTATTGGGCCCACACGTCACCCTCCTCTGGTCGTCCTGGCATCGGTCGGACAGTGCGCTGTCTTAGTGGGAAGTACTGGTGGTACACCTTGGCCAAGGATGTGAGGGTTTATGTTTCCTCCTGCTCGGTGTGCGCCCAGTGCAAGGCTCCTAGGCACCTGCCCAGAGGGAAGTTACAACCCCTACCCGTTCCAAAACGGTTGTGGTCGCACCTGTGGATGGACTTCCTGACTGATCTTCCTCCCTCACAGGGCAACACCACAATCCTGGTTGTTGTGGATCGGTTTTCTAATTCCTGCTGTCTCCTCCCTTTGCCCGGTCTCCCTATGGCCCTACAGACAGCGGAGGCCCTGTTCACCCACGTCTTCCGGCACTACGGGGTGCCTGAGGACATGTCTCTGATCGGGGTCCCCAGTTCACGTCCAGGGAATGGAGGGAGTTTATGGAGCGTCTGGGGGTCTCGGTCAGCCTCACCTCAGGTTTTCACCCCGAGAGTAACGGGCAGGTGGAGAGAGTAAACCAGGATGTGGGTAGGTTTCTGCGGTCGTATTGCCAGGACCGGCCGGGGGAGTGGGCGGCGTTCATCCCATGGGCAGAGATGGCCCAAAACTCACTCCGCCACTCCTCCACTAACCTCTCTCCTTTCCAGTGCATACTGGGGTATAAGCCGGTTCTGGCACCTTGGCATCAGAGCCAGATCGAGGCTCCTGCGGTGGACGAATGGTTTAAGCGCTCAGAGGAGACCCTGCCCATGTGCATCTGCAACGGCCGTGAGGCTGCAGAAGGCGAGCGCCGACCGCCACCGCAGTGAGGCCCCGAAACCTGCCCCGAAACCTTCCCCTCCGCCTGCCCTGCCAGAAGCTGGGTCCGCGGTTTCTGGGGCCATTCAAAGTCCTGAGGAGACTGAACGAGGTTTGCTACAGGTTACAGCTTCCCCCAGATTACCGTATTAATCCCTCGTTCCATGTGTCTCTCCTCAGGCCGGTGGTGGCTGGTCCACTCCAGGAGTCTGAGGTGCGGGAGGTTCCTCCGCCCCCTCTGGACATCGAGGGGGCCCCGGCATATGCTGTTCGAGCCATCTTGGACTCGAGGCGTCGGAGGAGGGGCCTTCAGTACCTCGTGGAGTGGGAGGGGTACGGTCCGGAGGAGAGATGCTGGGTGCCGGTGGAGGACGTTCTGGACCCTTCGTTGCTGCCACGACGTCACCGGTTTTGTAGTCATCGCAGATCCACTTTTCATTTTCCATTGGCTTTGTCCTTGTTTAACACACCTGGTTTCAATCCCACAGTTACTTGTTCATTATTTAACCCTCTGTTCCCCCATGTTTGTTTGTGAGTGTTTGTTTATTGTATTGCGGTCCGTTATTGTGGGCTTGGCATTATTTTGTCTTGCATTGTGATTATTATTGAGTAAATTGCTATTATTACTCATATCTGCTGTCCTGCACCTGACTCCTCTACACCAGCTACACACAGACGCATTACAGTCGATGAGTCTATGATACGTAAAACATTAAACAAGAATGGTGTTCATGGGAGGAAACCACGGAAGAAGCCACTGCTGTCCAAAAAAAACATTGGTGCACCTGGATGTTCCACAGCGCTACTGGGAAAATATTCTGTGGACAGATGAAACTAAAGTTGAGTTGTTTGGATGGAACACACAACACTATTTGTGGAGAAAAAAAGGCACAGTAAACCAACATCAAAACCTCATCTCAACTGTAAAGTATGGTAGAGGGAGCATCATGGTTTGGGGCTTCTTTGCTGCCTCAGGGCCTGGATAGCTTGCTATCGTCGACTGAAAAATGTAGTTTATCAAGACGTTTTGCAGGAGAATGTTAGGTTATCTGTCCGCCAATTGAAGCTCAACAGAAATTGGGTGATGCAACAGGACAACAACCCAAAACACAGAAGTAAATGAATAACATAATGGCTTCAACAGAAGAAAATACGCCTTCTGGAGTGGCCCAGTCAGAGTCCTGACCTCAACCCGATTGAGATGCTGTGGCATGACCTCAAAAGATCAGCTCACACAAGACATCCCAAGAATATTACTGAACTGAAACAGTTTTGTAAAGAGGAATGGTCCAAAATTCCTCCTGACCATTGTGCAGGTCTGATCCGCAACTACAGAAAACATTTGGTTGAGGTTATTGCTGCCAAAGGAGGGTCAACCAGTTATTAAATCCAAGGGTTCACATACTTTCTCCACCCTGCACTGTGAATGTTTACACGGTGTGTTCAAGAAAGACATGAAAACGTATAATTGTTTGTTTGTTATTAGTTTAAGCAGACTGTGTTTGTCTATTGTTGTGACCTAGATCAAACTATGAAATAACACAAATGGAATCATATGCTGAGCACTTGTTGGCTGCTTCTCCTTCACTCTGCAGTCCAACTCATCCCAAACCATCTCAATTGGGTTGAGGTCGGGTAATTGTGGAGGCCAGGTCATCTGATGCAGCACTCCATCACTCTCCTTATTGGTCAAATAGTCCTTGCACATCCTGGAGGTGTGTTTTGGGTCATTGTCCTGGTGAAAAACAAATCATAGTCCCACTAAGCGCTAACCAGATGGGATGACGTATTGAATGCTGTGGTAAGTGTGCCTTGAATTCTAAATAAATCACAGACAGTGTCACCAGCAAAGCACCCCCACACCATCACACCTACTCCTCCATGCTTCACGGTGGAACCACACATTTAGAGATCATCTATTCACAAAGCCACAGTAGTTGGTACCAAAAATCTCAACATTTGGACTCATCAGACCAAAGGACAGATTTCCACTGGTCTAATGTCCATTGTTTGTGTTTCTTGGCCCAAGCAAGTCTCTTGTTCTTATTGGTGTCCTTTACTAGTGGTTTCTTTGCAGCAATTCGACCATGAAGTCCTGATTCACGCAGTCTGCTCTAAACAGTTGATGTTGAGATGTCTGTTACTTGAACTCTGTGAAGCATTTATTTGGGCTGCAATCTGAGGTGCAGTTAACTCTAATGAACATATCATCTGCAGCAGAGGTAACTCTGGGTCTTCCTTTCCTATGGCAGTCCTCATGAGAGCCAGTTTCATCAAAGTCCTTGATGGTTTTTGTGACTGCACTTGAAGAAACTTTGAAAGTTCTTGAAATTGTCTGTATTGACTGATCTTCATGCCATAAAGTATTGATGGACTGTCGTTTTTCTTTGCTTATTTGAGCTGTTCTTTTCCATAATATGGAATTGGTCTTTTACCAAATAGGGCTATCTTCTGTATACCACACCTACCTTGTCACAACACAACCGATTGGCTCAAACGCATTAAGAAGGAAATAACTTCCACAAATTAACTTTTAGCTAGGCACACCTTAATTGAAATGCATTTTAGGTGACTACCTCATGAAGCTGGTTGAGAGAATGCCAAGACCGAGCAAAGCTGTCATCAAGGCAAAGGGTGGCTACTTTGAGGAATCTCAAATATAAAATATACTTTGATTTGTTAAACACTTGTTTTGTTACTACATTATTCTATATGTGTTATTTCATAGTTTTAATGTCTTCACTATTATTCTACAATGTAGAAAATAGTAAAAATTAAGAAAAACCCTGCAATGAGTATGTGTGTCCAAACTTTTGACTAGTACTGTATTTGTGTGTGTTTGTTCTCATGTGTATGTGTTACTGTGACTGGGTTGGGCTATTGGTGGTGGATTGGTGGGGCGGCTGTGAAGTGAACGAGCAGAAGTTCAGCAGAGACTCAGAGGAATTCTGCAACGGCCGTGAGGGAAAAGAAAAGAAATCAGCAGGGAATCAAATGTTTGCCAAATTGGGGATTGGTTGTACATCAGGGGCCCAACAAATCAGTGAGTCAGGGTGAGAGAGAAAGAGAGACAGAGAGACTTACTGTACAGTTCAAATAGACAACAGATAGACAGACAGGTTTTGTAGCAAATAGAGTGAAGGGGACAAAGCACCCCAGGGCTTGCAGGAAGGAACATATGATAGACATAACAAATCCGGAAGGAACATGCGACAGAGACAACTAATCAGGAAGGAACATAAGACAGACACAACAAATCATAATAAACAACGAGAAGACATCAAATCACAACACAAATTCACACTTGGTCTGTCTTCCATAACACTAAATGACACTGCAAAAACCTTTAGTTTGCAAGCGTTATTGTTGTGATGCAATATCATGCATTAATCTGTGTTGTTTCAGAGAATATCATAATTGTTTTTTGTTGCTTCTTCAGCCCATTCAACTTTTCAAGTCAATAAATGATCAAAGAAATGAAGGTCCCTTGGGTCTTCATTGGCACGCCTGAATGAGAGCCACCCTATTAACAAAAGCTAGGTAAAATATTGCGCAATGGTTTTCTTTAGTATCCGACAACACTTTTAATATGCCCTTTACTGTTAGATGTGGGATGACATTTGGTATTTTATTAGGATCCCCATTAGATGTTGCAAATGCAGCAGCTACTCTTCCTGGGGTCCAAACAAAACATAAAACATGACATAATACCGAACATTAATAGACAGGAACAGCTCAAGGACAGAACTGCATAAATATACAATTGAAGTCGGAAGTTTACATACACTTAGGTTGGAGTATTAAAACTCACTCCACAAAGTTCTTGTTAACAAACTATAGTTTTGGCAAGTCGGTTAGGACATCTACTTTGTGCATGACACAAGTCAATTTTCCAACAATTGTTTACAGACAGATTATTTCACTTATAATATATTGTATCACAAATCCAGTGGGTCAGAAGTTTACATACTGTGCATTCAAACAGATTGGAAAATTCCAGAAAATAATGTAATGGCTTTAGAAGCTTCTGATAGGCTAATTGACATCATTTGAGTCAAATGGAGTTGTACCTGTGGATGTATTTCAAGGCCTACCTTCAAACTCAGTGCCTCTTTGCTTGACATCACGGGGAAATCACAAGAAATCAGCCAAGACCTCAGAAAAAAAAATGTAGACCTCCACAAGTCTGGTTCATCCTTGGGAGCAATTTCCAAATCCCTCAAGGTACCACGTTCATCTGTACAAACAATAGTATGCAAGTATAAACACCATGGGACCACACAGCTGTCATACCGCTCAGGAAGGAGACGCATTCTGTCTCCTAGAGATGAACGTACTCTGGTGCGAAAAGTGCAAATCAATCCAAGAACAGCAGCAAAGGACCTTGTGAAGATGCTGGAGGAAACAGGTACAAAAGTATGTATATATATCCACAGTAAAACGAGTCCTATTTTGACATAACCTGAAAAGCCGCTCAGCAAGGAAGAAGCCACTGCTCCAAAACCGCCATAAAAAAGCCAGACTACGGTTTGCAACTGCACATGGGGACAAAGATACTTTTTGGAGAAATGTCCTCTGGTCTGATGAAACAAAAATAGAGCTGTTTGGCCATAATGACCATTGTTATGCTTGGAGGAAAAAGGGGGATGCTTGCTAGCCGAAGAACACCATCCCAACCGTGAAGCACGGGGGTGGCAGCATCAATTTGTGGGGGTGCTTTGCTGCAGGAGGGACTGGTGCACTTCACAAAATAGATGGCATCATGAAGTTAAAGCTTGGTCGCAAATGAGTCTTCCAAATGGACAATGACCCCAATCATACTTCCAAAGTTGTGGCAAAATGGCTTAAGGACATCAAAGTCAAGGTATTGGAGTGGCCAACACAAAGCCCTGACCTCAATCCTATAGAACATTTTGTGGGAACTAAAAAATCAGGTGCGAGCAATGAGGCCTACAAACCTGACTCAGTTACACCAGCTCTGTCAGGAGGAATGGGCCAAAATTCATGGGAGGCTACCCAAAATGTTTGACCCAAGTTACCAAACACCAATTTAGTGTATGTAAACTTCTGACCCACTGGGAATGTGATGAAAGAAATAAAAGCTGAAATAAATCATTCTCTCTACTATTATTCTGACATTTCACATTCTTAAAATGAAGTGGTGATCCTAACTGACCTAAGACCGGGAATTTTTACTATGATTAAATGTCAGGAATTGTGAAAAACTGAGTTTAAATGTATTTGGCTAAGGTGTATGTAAACTTCCAACTTGATATATATATTTTTAACAAAAGGCACATGTTGCCTACATATAAATGCATGCAGGTCCTTCGGAAAGTATTCATACCCCTTAACCTTTTCCACATTTTGTTAAGTTACAGACTAAAATAGATTAAATTGTTTTTTCCCCTCATCAATCTACACACAATACCCCATAATAACAAAGCAAAAACAGGATTTTAGACATTTTTGCTAATAAAAAAAAAATATATATATATAAAATGTCGATAAGTATTCAGACCCTTTACTCAGTACTTTGTTTAAGTACCTTTGGCAGCGAATAAAGCCTTGAGTCTTCTTTGGTATGACGGTACAATCTTGGCACACCTGTATTTGGGGAGTTTCTCCCATTGTTCTCTGCAGATCCTCTCAAGCTCTGTTAGGTTGGATGGGGAGCGTTGCTGCAATGCTATGTTCAGGTCTCTCCAGAGATGTTCGATCAGGTTTATGTCCGGGCTTTGCCTTGATCTTGACTAGTCTCTCAGTCCCTGCCACTGAAAAACATCCCCACAGCATGATTCTGCCACCACTATGCTTCACCGTAGGGATGGTGTCAAGTTTCCTCCAGACGTGACGCTTGGCATTCAGGCCAAAGAGTTCAATATTGGTTTCATCAGACCAGAGAATCTTGTTTCTCATGGTCTGAGAGTCTTTAGGTGACTTTTGGCAAACTCCAAGCTGGCTGTCATGTGCCTTTTACTGAGGAGTGTCTTCCGTCTGGCCACTCTACCATAATGGCCTGATTGGTGGAGTGCTGCGGAGATGGTTGTCCTTCTGGAAGGTCCTCTCATCTCCACAGAGGAACTCTAGAGCTCTGTCAGAGTGACCATCGGGTTCTAAGTCACCTCCCTGACCAAGACTCTTCTCCCCGATTGCTCAGTTTGGTCGGGCGGCCAGCTCTCGGAAGAGTCTTGTGTGCTTCCAAACTTCTTCCATTTAAGAATGATGGAGGCCTCTGTGTTCTTGGGGACATTCAATGATGCATACATTTTTTTGGTACCCTTCCCCAGATCTGTGCCTCAACACAACCCTGTCTCGGCACTCTATGGACAATTCCTTCGACCTCATGACTTGGTTTTTGCTCTGACGTGCACTGTCATCTGTGGGACCTTATGTAGACAGGTGTGTGCCTTTCCAAATCATGTCTATTTAATTTAATTTACCACAGCTGGACTCCAATCAAGTTGTAGAACATCTCAAGGATGATCAATGGAAACATGATGCACCTGAGCTCAATTTCGAGTCCCATAGCAATGGGTCTGAATGCTTGTGTAAATAAGGTATTTCTGTTTAAATATTTTCATAAATATGCGAAAATGTCAAAAAAGCTGTTTTCACTTTGTCATGATGGGGTATTGTGTGTAGAATGCTGAGGATTTTTTATTTATTTAATCCAGTTTAGAATAAGGCTGTAACGTAACAAAATGTGTAAAAAGTCAAGCTGTCTGAATACTTTCCGAAAGCACTGTACACACAAACTATTTAGGTCAAATAAGGGAGAGGCATTGTGCCATGAGGTATTGCTTTCTCTGTTTTTAGAAACCAAGGTTTGCTGTTCACTTGAGCAATGTGAGATGGAGAGGAGTTCCATGCAATATTGGCTCTATATAATACTGTACGCTTTCTTGAATTAGTTCTGGATTTTGGTACTATGAAAAGACCCCTGGTGGCATGTCTGGTAGGGTAAGTATGTGTGTCAGAACTGTGTGTAAGTTGACTATGCAAACAATTTGGGATTTTTAACACATTAATATGTCTTATAAAAAGAAGAAGTGAGGCAGTCAGTCTCTCCTCAACTCTTATCGAAGAGAGACTGGCATGCATAGTATTTATATCAGCCCTCTGATTACAGTGAAGAGCAAGACGTGCTTCTCTGTTCTGGGACAGCTGCAGCTGAACTAGGTCTTTCCTTGCAGCACTTTGCGACCCGACTGGACAAACCTTTTGGAGTGTGGTGTCAAAAAAGCAGAGCATGTCTTTATTGTGGACTGACCTCTCCCCATATTTACAACCATTGAATCTATATGTTTTGACAATGACAGTTTACAATCTAAGGTAACGGCAAGTAATTTAATGTCCCCAACCTGTTCAACAGCCAAACCATTCATGACCAGATTCAGCTGAGGTCTATTGTGTAGATAATTACTTTAGTTTACAGTCACTAATCATTACCTGCCATCTGTTTCTATAAAGCTGCCATGATGTTGTCATTATGTTGAAATGATCCGTCTTCCATTTTAATGACATGACTTATTCCATTGATTCCCTCAAATGAAATAAAATACTTCCTGGGAGACAGATACACCAGCACACAGACAGAAAGAGAATACACAGAAAACTCACAACTCTCTAACATGGAATATTTACGCTGAACAAAAATATAAACACACACATAAAGTGTTGGTCCCATGTTTCATGAGCTGAAATAAAAGATCCCAGAAATGTTCCATATGCACAAAAATAAGATTTCTCTCAAATTTTGTGCACAAATTTGTTTACATCCTAGTTAGTGAGCATTTCTCCTTCACCAAAATAATAAACTCAGCAAAAAAGGTGTCAATGCCGGTGTGTGTAGCTGGTGTAGAAGTCAGGCGCAGGAAAGCAGAGATGAGTGAACAACGTATTTAATAAAATACGGAAAAAGGAATAACAAATCCAACGTGCCCTAAACACACGGGCGAATATAACCAGCCGTAAATAAAACTTGCAAAGAAACAGCAAACAATCATGCACAAAAATATGGGGAAAACAGAGGGTTAAATAATGAACATGTAATTTGGGAATTGAAACCGGGTGTGTAAAACAAAGACAAAACAAATGGAACATGAAAAATGGATCGGCGATGACTAGAAGGCCGGTGACGTCGACCGCCGAAAACCGCCCGAACAAGGAGAGGGACCGACTTCGGTGGAAGTCGTGACAAAAGGAAACGTCCTCTCACTGTCAACTCCGTTTATTTTCTGCAAACTTCAGCTTTCTGCCAATATCAGATATGTCTATGTCCTGGGAAATGTTCTTGTTACTTACAACCTCATGCTAATCGCATTAGCCTACGTTAGTTCAACCGTTCCGTAGAAGGGATGGTACAAAAAAATTACAAAAGACCGCTTATTTTTTTCTTTGTATTATCTTTTACCACATCTAATGTGTTATATTCGCCTACATTAATTTCACTTTTCCACAAACTTCAAAGTGTTTCCTTTCAAATGGTACCAAGAATATGCATATCCTTGCTTCAGGGCCTGAGTTACAGGCAGTTAGATTTGGGTATTTCGTTTAGGGGGATTTAAAAAAAAAAGGGGCGGGTCTTAATGTTGGTTCCCATATTGCTGGTATGCTTATAATGTGCGCCTTATCCTCAGGGCAGGACAACTTTTGTATGATTGAGTTCATGTGACCCTGTGATATTTCTTGCACATGGCTTTCTGAGTAGAATGGTGTTTTCCTGAATACACTGCACACACTGGGCACATACTGGTTGAATCAACTCTGCTGCCACGTCATTTCAATGAAATTACGCTGAACCAACATAGATTAGGTGTAGAATTGACATCTGTGCCCAGTGGGAAACATCTCGTTCTCTCTCTCTCTCTCTCTCTCTCTCTCTCTCTCTCTCTCTCTCTCTCTCTCTCTCTCTCTCTCTCTCTCTCTCTCTCTCTCTCTCTCACTCTTTCTCTCACTCTCTCTCCTTTATACTGATTGAAACCTAATAGCATTAAAATAAGGATGAACATCACAACACTGTGGGAAGTGTCAGTCCTGATAATCAGTTCAAGACTGATTATAGATTCCATGTGAAGGGTAATGAAGTGTACAAAATGTCTTATGCCATCTTTTACTGTCCCTGTGTGTCTCAGTCGTAGTGTCAGGAAAGGAAGACAATAGGACAAGGTTGACATCAACAGTAGGATTCTCCAGGGAGGAATACTCCTCTAGTAACCAAAGTGAATGAACGATATAGAACCATAGAATCATATTTTATCTTATTCTAGTTTAATGTTAGGCACCCAGGTATAAGCTACCGTTAGACACAGATCCATTCCTCAAATACTACCCTCAGTCATTAGGGGGATGAGGCAAAACTGACCTCTGATGAATGTCTAGAGGCAACTTCCTTCATCCTGTTAAACCTGTATAGCTGGGAGCGAAGGCCTGATGACGATATGTTGCCGCCTTGTCTTGCTCAAAAATACCCTACATTCTCCCAATTAAGTTATGGGTTATGTTAATTCATTGGGTTATTGATAGTGGCATATTTGTGGAAGATTGCACTCAAGGGAAAAATAAAATAAATAATTATTTATGGTTGAAATTAAGTGTTTTTCTCGTTAGCGTATTCTAGGATATGAATTTGGGGCAAGCACAGACTCGAATTACAATTGAAACGTTTTAATTATGTGTGTGTTTACTTTCCGTGTGTCTACCCATGGGCTGCAAAACCCTGGCATCCATCCCAGACAGATAGAATACATTAACTTGCTAGAAAGGAGAAGAAAGGACAAAAATTGAAAGTGAACTACATGTATTTTGGGGTTTTCAGCACCTAATATGATATATTGAGATTATTCATATTAGTTGTACCAGTTTTTTTTATAGTTCAATCACCATCATATTGCACACTATTTCTGCATGAGACACTTAATCAATTGTTTAGTGACAAAAACAAAAGGTTACCATAGTTCAGCATTCTCTTCAGGTTCCTGCATGGCATATACATACAAACACATACAGGCACGTACACGCACACACACATGCACACACAAAAACACTAGAGCCCTACACGGCCATGAATTGTAAGCCCAAGACCTACCCATGCCCGCAACATTTAGGCCCTACCCTACCCAGGCCAAATTGCTTCTGCCAAATTTTAAGTCCCGGCCCTGCCCGAGCCCTGAAATAAGAAATAACTTCCTCCATTAGGATCCATTAGCTGCTCGTCTGTATGTCCCTCTCTCACTGTGCTGCTCATGCTGCATGTGCTCTGTTCATGGCTCTGCTTGTGTTGTTACGAACCAGCTCGTAGCCCGTAACAAAGAGATAAAGAGATAAAGAAATAACAAAAATATATTTATTAAACAAAATGAACTATATATAAGTAACAATGTTGTGTGTACTCGGTAGTGTAAGTGAGTGGATGCATGCATAGATGGTGATAATGAGGGGTGTTGAGAGGTGCCAAAACAAATGAATACAAAGAAGCCCCAAAATTCCACAACCAAAAACAACAGTGTGCCTGCGTGGAGAGAGTCTCTTCGATGTATTGGGGAAAGGTGTATTTATCCCCGGGACACACCTCCCGGCTCCTCCACTGACATCCTATTAAGGAAAACAAGATCAAAGAGAAAGAATTTGGCAGACAGAGTGGAAGGGTCAACACAGTGTGAGTAACCATAGCAACTCCTCTGCTTGCTGTTCTACTCCATGATGAGACAGATAGCAGTTAGCTGTAAACTAGCAACTTTTTGTCACTCTAAACTACAACAAAACTCAAGGGACATTATTATTTTGGGTAAAAAGGTCTCTCCTGTGGATTCTGATAGTGTTCTCGTCTTATATTTGAAGAGGTTGAAGCACTTCTGACACCATGATATGTACTGCGCAGCAAAGCACAAGAAAATTGCTCAGTTTTAAATGTTATTCATCAATTTAGTGATACCCGAACCCTATAGTTATTGATGAAATAACAGGCCCTCCCCTGCTCTAACCTGATGTATAAGGTCGGGGCCCATCGGGCTAGGGTCAAGTAGCAAAGCTCTAACCCACACACACACACGCACATCCCTGCTTGGTTATTTACTACTGTGGGAACGATGCCCATCCTGCTGCTTCCCCACTCTCTCTAGTTCTGTCACCTCCTATATCAATCCCTATGATGTTCTTCCACTGCCTCTGTACTGAACACCATACTCCAAAACACACACACCCACGGACACACACAGTCTTGTACAGCTAACCTTGTGGGGACACACAATTCAGTCCCATTCAAAATCCGATTTTCCTTAACCCCTAACCCTAACCCGTACTCTTACCCTAACCTTAACCCTAACCTTAATCCAAAAAACCTAACCTTAACCCTAACCCTAAACCCAATCCTAGCTCCTAACCCTAAAACTAACCCTAAGCTCCTAACACTAACCCTTAATGTAATTCTAACCCTAACACTAATTCTAACCTTAATCCTAAACCCCCTAGAAATAGCATTTGACCTCGTGGAGACTAACAAAATGTCCCCAGTTGGTCAACTTTTTGTTTGTTTACTATTCAAGAATAGTTAAACATGTCCACGCACACGCACGCACACGCACGCGCACGCACACACGCACACACACACACACAGCCCTGAAAACCCCATAGGATGAGGATTTCATTAAATACCTTTGTCTATATTTCAATTAGTCATTATGCTTATTAGCTCTTTTGGTTGAACCTTTCCAGGGGCGTTATTCCTTGCTATGTTAGTAGGCAGGCAACATCACCCCCGCCACACTGACCCTCAACATGGGGGCCTCATAGGGGTGTGTTCTTAGCCCCCTCCTGTACTCCCTGTTCACCCACAACTGCGTTGCCACGCACAACTCCAACACCATCATCAAGTTTGCTGACAATACTAAGGTGGTAGGCCTGATCATCGGCAATGACGAGAGCCTACAGGGAGGAGGTCAGTGACCTGGAAGTGTGGTGCATGAACAACAACCTCTCCCTCAACATCAGTAAGACCAAGGAGCTGATCGCGGACTACAGTAAACAGAGGGGCCAAAGTGGAGCAGGTCGTGAAGAAGACTCGACAGCGCCTCAGGAGGTTGAAAAAGTTTGTCATGGGCCCTGAAATCCTCAAAAAAGTTCTACAGCTGTACCATTGAGAGTATTTTGACTGGCTGCATCACTGCCTGGTATGGAAATAATTCCGCCATCGATTGCATGGCACTACAGAGGGTGGTGCGGACAGCTCAGTACATCACTGGGGCCAAGATCCCTGCCATCCAGGACATCTATATCAGATGGTGTGTTAGGAATGCCCAGAAAATCGGTAAAGACTCCACCCAAGCCATAGACTATTCTCTCTGCTTCCGCACGGCAAGTGGTACCAGTGCATCAAGCATGGCACCAACAGGCTCTTGAACAGCTTCTATCCCCAAGCAATAAGACTGAGAAATAACTAATAAAATAGTTACACAGACTGAGTTAACCTTGTATCCTCATTGACCGTTTCTATGCACACTCACAGGGCCCTACACACTCGCAGGGCCCTACACACTCACAGGGCCCTACACACTCACAGGGCCCTACACACTCACAGGGCCCTACACACTCACAGGGCCCTACACACTCACAGGGCCCTACACACTCACAGGGCCATACACACTCACACACTCCCTCCAGCATCTGCTCACTCACACATAATATGCACATACATTTATACTGACTTTACACACACAATCACCCACTCACATACAAGCTGCTGCTACTCTGTTTATCTTATATCCTGTTGCCTTGTCACCTTACCCCTATACATAAGTACCTCCATCACGCCAGTATCCCTGCACATTGTAAATATGGTATTGGAACCGATCCTGTATATAGTATACTTACTTACTTATTGTGTTCTTCATATTTCTTCTTATTTCTTGTGGTTTTTTTTTCTTTTCTAGTATTACACTGTTATTGATTGCATTGTTGGGTTTCGAGTTTGCAAGAAAGGCATTTTAGTGTACTTGTGCATTTGACATTAAAAGTTGAAAGTTAACAGTATGGCTGAACATACTGTATGTGCTCTGTTGCTTGGTGAGTCATAAGTTACTTTATCACCGGGCAGCTGTCATCTGTACAGCCGTTACCTAGGGTTATCCTCTGTAGCCTGGTTAGCTAAACTGACAGAAATAACACAAGCTATCTTATGTTACCTTAAAAAAAACTAGCTAAATGTTTGACAAATCCAACTGTAAAATCAATTCAATAAAACTGGAAGCAAAACCTAGCTGGGAAAATGCTTGCGTGTGTGTTTATAAATAATATTGTACTGCACTGAAATAAACCATTGTAAATCCATGATGTAACCATCCCCCTCCCCCTCCCCCTGTCTGTCTGGCTCTGTGTGTACAGTGCTTAGCAGATGGTGTGCAGTAGGGAGGTCTGGTATAGGTGAGGAAGACATACAGCACCAATCTGTTTTCATAAGTGTCCCCTGCCTGCTAAAGACCAGACCTACAGGATTAATGCATTAAATCAGGTTAGGGCTGTGACGGCCATTACATTTTGTCAGCTGGAAACTGTCATGCAAATAACTGCCGGTTTCACTGTAATTTACCGTTAATTAACATGAACACGTTTAGCATCTCAGGGCTTCCACGCATAGACTACAAGCCATGCACTGATGCGGACCTTTGGAACATCTACTTTTAAAAAATGTATACTTATTTATTTCAGTCAGGTTTAAAGAAACAATATGATATTAATAAAATGTAGCCTATTTCAGAAGAACAGAATAGCATATTCTGAGTAGTCCTTATGTTAGGCCCTGATCTGACTATGCCACATGGCTGTGGGCTACACTAATTCATTTAGCAGACAAGATTTGCTTATAATTCCAGTGGCATTATTTTATATTATTTTATAGTAAGAATAATACAATTGAACATAGCTATGTATATAAAATAGAAAGGATATTTTTCCCAAACTATTTCTGAGGAAGCTGCTATTCTGTTTTGAGAGGTTAACAAAGTGATCATTTGAAACAGGTCTTCCTATATGCTTAATTTAGTTATTTATGCAATTTGAGTTTGTGATACAAACCTTAGGCTATATGTTTTGATTTCTAATACATTCTAAGGCTGCATGATGCGACTTTATTGATGATTTGAAAAAAGTAACACGAAAAGCATAAGCTCTGCTCTGTTTCTTGTGCAGGCTGCACACTTCAGCAGTCTCTCATTCACAATTTGACAAGCACTTCATAATATTCTCACCCATCAGACTATTCTCAATTAATAATAATTAATAATCTGGTCATTACATATAGCCTACTAATATATGTGTAGAATTAAAACATGTTGTAACTGTATCAGCAATGGACGACTGAAATAAATACCAAAATATTGTTTTTGGGTGGAGTTTTCTTTAAGAATTTAGCAATAAATATAGCAACACGAGAAAGCTGGGATCCTCTTTTAAATAGTGACCAGTCAAAACTCTGTTTCACATGCGATTGTGCAATGACTGGGTATATAAGAACATATTTCATTTGGCTCTGTAGGCTATGGGCTCTCCAACCCTGTTCCAGAAGTCCTAGGCCTGTAGAATCTTAATTTCAGACAGTTTGCTACAGCAGGAAAATAATCCTGCAGCAACAGGGAATGTAATTTATTATGTGGATTATAATTACTGGACATTTATTTGTGGGGTTGATACATTTTTCGTTAGGGCAAATCAAGTCTGACATTTTAAAGTGTATATTACAAACTTTAGAAGCCGTTTTAAACTTTGAATATACTACAAGTTTGCAGGAAAATTCTCAGCAACAAATGAAGATCCTGCATCTGTATAGGCTATGTTATTTGCACACTTTAGTTGTGATAATAAACCTTATCAAAACATATAGGCCTATGGGCTAGGCTACATGACGCATGCAACTATGATTTGAAAAAGTTGCAGAAAAATGCATTTTCACCCATCATACTATTCTCAATTCAATCTAGTCTTTACATATACTGAATAATATGTGTATGCAATAAGTTTTGGACAATTATCATGCACCTGTAGGAACAGGGGCAGGGGTAAAAAAAGACATGTTATTTGTAGGCCTGTACACTTGAATAGGGAATTGAGGATGCTTTTCTCACAATTCATTGTCATGACAGCCAGGTAGGCTACTCTGGTTGTAAAGCGAAGCAATGTGCTTAATATGAGGAAAGTTGAGAAAAAATATATAGTAGGCCTAGCCTTTAGAAAGCTGATGGGATCCTCCTCTTTTTAATATAGGCCATCAAAACTATGTTTCTCACACAAATGCATGGCATAATGTAGCCTATAGAAATGTTGCTCAACAAGGGAACACTTATTTCATTCCATGCATCAGCCAGCTATGAGGAGATGGCTCTCGCTGCGCAGCAGGCTCTCATGAAGTGTTTGATTTGATTTTTGATTGCATTTGCATTGATGTCAAAGTGATTAGAGGGACAGTAGAGCACTGAGTTAGACATTTTGGTAGGCTACTAATGACTATCAGTGGCATCAGAGCACAGTTTTGGAGAATCCTAGCTACCATGACTCAATGGTCACGTGGAATTTGATTGCAGTCATGACTCGTGACTGCTGGTGTGGCGGGAATACAGTCAGCCCTAAGTCAGGTACACCAGAAACATGAGGATACAGAAACCTGCAGAGCCGGCAGAAACAAGCTGCAGCAGCTGTTCTAGCCACCCACCAAACAGAATCTTAGAAGCTTCATCTATCCACTGTTCCAGATTCAGGAATTTTCTTACTACCTGAGGGTTATGGTTAGGACTGGTGGTAGAAATAGCTTTTGTGGATGCTGCATATCTCTCTCTCTCTCTATCTCTCTCTCTCTCTCTCTCTCTCTCTCTCTCTCTCTCTCTCTCTCTCTCTCTCTCTCTCTCTCTCTCTCTCTCTCTCACTCTCGCTCTCTCTGCAGTGTCACACCACTGAGTTGAATGCTCATGAATCTTAATCAATAGTTCCTGGCTTATGAAGATGAGGGACGCGGAACACTGTGACCAAACCCAATTAGACTTAATATTTATGCTAGCTTGCAGCAAGGGCCAGGCAGCTAGACTGGACTCCCTCTGGACTGTGTATTTGTGTGTGTGTGTGTGTGTGTGTGTTTGTGTGTATGTGTGCGTGTGTGCAATATGCTGTCCCATTAGCATTAACAACTTCAAACTACTCACATCCCATAGGACAACCCACGCCAAACCATGGTAATATTTTTTAACAAATAGCACTTTATTTTTTTTTCTTTGTTGTAAACATGTTTTCACAGTGCTTCTGAGACCTCACTGACAATGATAATAATAATAATCTTAATAATTATATTGATAGCAGTAATCTTTTAAAACCATATATTTTATATAAACATATGTGTACATCACATCACATCCAGCCTCGTTCTGTGTCTTAGGAAGTGGTGGAGAAGGTCAGCCTCTTCCTGTGTGTGTGTGTGTGTTTGTGTGTGTGTGTGTGTGCGAGCGCCTGCATGTGTGCATGATGGGGGTTCAGTCAGTAATTCAATAGTTTTTTTACCCTTTCAACTCAGACACTGTCATTTGGGTACATACTATCTGTTCTGCACAGCATGAGCACAGAGGAATATAGTTCCAACTAAAGTCCTACTGCTATCCTGCTGCAGAGGAGATATCCAAACCCCATCTGTATTCATCCATTTAGCTATAGTTAAGCAGGATTGATTGACAGTTTCAATGAAGACTTCTGGACATAATGTAGAATTTAGCTCACCATTCAGGCCAAGCAAAAGCCAGAAGTTTGCATACACCCAATTAGTATTTGGTAGCATTGCCTTTAAATTGTTTAACTTGGGTCAAACGTTTCGGGTAGCCTTCCACAAGCTTCCCACAATAAGTTGGGTGAATTTTGTCCCATTCCTCCTGACAGAGCTGGTGTAACTGAATCAGATTTGTAGGCCTCCTTGCTCGCACACGCTTTTTCAGTTCTGCCCACAAATGTTCTATAGGATTGAGGTCAGGGCTTTGTGAAGGCCACTCCAATACCTTGACTTTGTTGTCTTTAAGCCCTTTTGCCAAAACTTTGGAAGTATGCTTGAGGTCATTGTCCATTTGGAAGACCCATTTGCGACCAAGCTTTAACTTCCTGACTGATGTCTTGAGATGTTGCTTCAATATATCCACATAATTTTCCTACCTCATGATCTATTTTGTGAAGTGCACCAGTCCCTCCTACAGCAAAGCACCCCCATAACATGATGCTGCCACCCCCGTGCTTCACGGTTGGGATGGTGTTCTTCGGCTTGCAAGCCTCCCCCTTTTTCCTCCAAACATAACGATGGTCATTATGACCAAACAGTTCTATTTTTGTTTCATCAGACCAGAGGACGTTTTTACTAAAAGTACGATCTTTGTCCCCATGTGCAGTTGCAAACCATAGTCTGGCTTTTTTATGGCGGTTTTGGAGCAGTGGCTTCTTCCTTGCTGAGCGGCTTTTCAGGTTATGTCGATATAGGACTCGTTTTATTGTGGATATAGATACTTTTGTACCTTTTTCCTCCAGCATCTTCACAAGGTCCTTTGCTGTTGTTCTGGGATTGATTTGCACTTTTTGCACCAAAGTACGTTCATCTCTAAGAGACAGAATGCGTCTCCTTCTTGAGCGGTATGACGGCTGCGAGGTCCCATGGTGTTTATACTTGGTGTTTATACTTGCGTACTATTGTTTGTACAGATGAACGTGGTACCTTCAAGCATTTGGAAATTGCTACAATTTTTCTTATGAGGTCTTGGCTGATTCCTTGTGATTTTCCCATGATGTCAAGCAAAGAGGCACTGAGTTTGAAGGTAGGCCTTGAAATACATCCACAGGTACACCTCCAATTGACTCAAATTATGTCAATTAGCCTATCAGAAGCTTCTAAAGCCATGACATCATTTTGGGGAATTTTCCAAGCTGTTTAGAAGCACAGTCAACTTAGTGTATGTAAACTTCTGACCCACTGGAATTGTGATACAGTGAATTATAAGTGAAATAATCTGTCTGTAAACAATTGTTGTCAAAATGACTTGTGTCATGCACAAAGTAGATGTCCTAACCGACTTGTCAAAACTTTAGTTTGTTAAAACAAGAAATTTGTGGAGTGGTTGAAAAACAAGTTTTAATGACTCCAACCTAAGTGTATGTAAACTTCCAACTTCATCTGTAGGTCACTTCATGCAAGGTCGGTCCACTGATTACAACGTAATAAATAAACGGGTCCATGCAAGACGCTTCACTGTAGAGGACATTGATATCAGAGATGATGTGGAGCCCAGGACAGAATCACAATGTTAAATACAGAGCAAATTTGAGCGCTGGAGAGCTGGCGATGTCGGTTATAATGTTCTTTACTTTAGCAAAAATGTCATTTTATATGATCACATTTAGACTGAATGGAACTTTCAAATAATGAGCATCTGAGGAGGTCCAAAACATTTTCATGGGGTCCCCCTGCAAATGACCACTCAAGGTCAATAATGGGAAGCCTTTTTTGCAGAAACAACGGGCCATTAAGGACCAATCCAAACTGTCCAGAAAGAGACAGACAGCCAGAGGAACAGGAAGAGGTTTTGCATTGTCACTGCATAAAATACACTGTTTGTGTGCTCTGTTTTGTTTGTTAATTGAGATATTTACCATTCAACCCCATTTCCAAGGACACAATTTGGGGGTCACCCATTCCCCCAAGTATGCATGTAGGCTGGTATCTACAACTATATATAACTTCTGTACATAGACATCTGTATACCTGTATATGCAAACCAAACCCGTTTGAAAGCCCTGACATCTGGTACTAATGTGCTGTTTGGATGAGATGGCCAGGTGCCCTGATGGCCTGATGGTGATGTATACTCCTTATGGACCATGCAGTAATATGATCACTGATCAATATCATTACATATAAAAAAATATATCAGAAATGCACAGTTATGGTTCCTAGTTCCGCCCAATTGTCAAAGGACCAACATATCTTATCCACCATAGTATAAAAGGAAAGGAAAGATCCCAAATGACACCCTATGTCTGTACTATTCAGGGAACCGAGTGCCGTTCAGGAAATAGCTGTGGCGATTTGGCTGAACCAACCTCCACGTTCGCACCAAACATTCTAAACTCATCAATGAACGTGATTGTAACCTTTGGTGCCAATATGGCGGCCGTTGACAATCTAGTGTTCAAACTGAGTTTGCTAAACCCTGTAAATCGATGGCTCTGATTAGAAGTTGTGATGGGAGATTACTAAGAAGTACCCTGTTAACTCCTCACATGAGCTTGGCTCAGCATGGTCATCTCAATCATTGTATGTTGCATCTTCTCTTCAGCTGTCCGACTAGGTCTTGTATTTTCTTTAGTGCGGCTAAAATACACATCTATACTCTATTTTAAATTCATAACAGGGTCGTAAAGACATTACAACATAATAATAGAGCTGTTTCAATAATATTGACACTTTTAATAAATAAAGGAGCATTGGATGGAGAGAGAGAGAGGGGGAGGGGGGTGGATGGAGAAACGGAGAGGATATCTTTCTTTGGAGGTCAGGGCGGAGATACGTGCTTCAAAGTCAGAGATTGGCCAAGTCATCCACAGAACAGATTACAATTTATAGCAGGGAGTTATTGCTGTATTATTCAATAATAACAAAGCCACTGTCTTTTAGTTCTGAAGGTGCTGAACCACAAGACTGGCTACGGGTGTTTGTGCTGGTATTTTGTGAACAATAGATATAAACTATTTATATTATTGTTGTAACATGAAGTAGTTAATGTATCAGAGATAGTCAGACTGGAGCATGGCATGATCTTTAGCGGACCTGATTACTGGTTAACACAGCGGCAGGGTGTTTAGCAGAGTTTGATGACCCAGTGTGCTAGAGGAGTGAATAGAAAGTTCTAGCCTGACAAACCGTAACATTAAGCTCATCTGTACTCTGTTGGCATTTCTCATCTGAACAATGTTTAAGTCTTCAGGTCTTAAAGCACACATTTTGTCTCTCTAGAAGTTCCTTTATGAAATAGCAACTTTTTCATGCTAAGGAGGAGAGGAACAAGAGGAGATAGGTCTTCAGTGGATTGAAGAAAAGCTCATTCCTGTCATATTTTACTACAACACCTACCCGAGACTGCTGAACAGCTAATCAAATGGCTACCTGGACTATTTGCATTGACCCTCCCCCTTTTTTTATGCAGCTGCTACTCACTGTTTATTATCTATTATCTATACGTAGCCACTTTACCCCTACCTACAGTGAGGGAAAAAAGTATTTGATCCCCTGCTGATTTTGTACGTTTGCCCACGGACAAAGAAATGATCAGTCTATAATTTTAATGGAAGGTTTATTTGAACAGTGAGAGACAGAATAACAACAAAAATCCAGAAAACGCACGTGAAAAATGTTATAAATTGATTTGCATTTTAATGAGGGAAATAAGTATTTGACCCCCTCGCAATCAGAAAGATTTCTGTCTCCCAGGTGTCTTTTATACAGGTAACGAGCTGAGATTAGGAGCACACTCTTAAAGGGAGTGCTCCTAATCTCAGCTTGTTACCTGTATAAAAGTCACCTGTCCACAGAAGCAATCAATCAATCAGATTCCAAACTCTCCACCATGGCCAAGACCAATGAGCTCTCAAAGGATGTCAGGGACAAGATTGTAGACCTACACAAGGCTGGAATGGGCTACAAGACCATCGCCAAGCAGCTTGGTGAGAAGGTGACAACAGTTGGTGCGATTATTCACAAATGGAAGAAACACAAAATAACTGTCAATCTCCCTCAGCCTGGGGCTCCATGCAAGATCTCACCTCGTGGAGTTGCAATGATCATGAGAACGGTGAGGAATCAGCCCAGAACTACACGGGAGGATCTTGCCAATGATCTCAAGGCAGCTGGGACCATAGTCACCAAGAAAACAATTGGTAACACACTACGCCGTGAAGGACTGAAATCCTGCAGCGCCCGCAAGGTCCCCCTGCTCAAGAAAGCACATATACATGCCCGTCTGAAGTTTGCCAATGAACATCTGAATGATTCAGAGGACAACTGGGTGAAAGTGTTATGGTCAGATGAGACCAAAATGGAGCTCTTTGGCATCAACTCAACTCGCTGTGTTTGGAGGAGGAGGAATGCTGCCTATGACCCCAAGAACACCATCCCCACCGTCAAACATGGAGGTGGAA
>QNTS01003490.1:39810-59356 GCA_003317085.1 Hucho hucho | reverse complement strand
TGGTCAGATGAGACCAAAATGGAGCTCTTTGGCATCAACTCAACTCGCTGTGTTTGGAGGAGGAGGAATGCTGCCTATGACCCCAAGAACATCATCCCCACCGTCAAACATGGAGGTGGAAACATTATGCTTTGGGGGTGTTTTTCTGCTAAGGGGACAGGACAAATTCACCGCATCAAAGGGACGATGGACGGGGCCATGTACCATCAAATCTTGGGTGAGAACCTCCTTCCCTCAGCCAGGGCATTGAAAATGGGTCGGTGTGGGTATTCCAGCATGACAATGACCCAAAACACATGGCCAAGGCAACAAAGGAGTGGCTCAAGAAGAAGCACATTAAGGTCCTGGAGTGGCCTAGCCAGTCTCCAGACCTTAATCCCATAGAAAATCTGTGGAGGGAGCTGAAGGTTCGAGTTGCCAAACGTCAGCCTCGAAACCTTAATGACTTGGAGAAGATCTGCAAAGAGGAGTGGGACAAAATCCCTCCTGAGATGTGTGCAAACCTGGTGGCCAACTAGAAGAAACGTCTGACCTCTGTGATTGCCAACAAGGGTTTTGCCACCAAGTGCTAAGTCATGTTTTGCAGAGGGGTCAAATACTTATTTCCCTAATTAAAATGCAAATCAATTTATAACATTTTTCACATGCGTTTTTCTGGATTGTCTCTCACTGTTCAAATAAACCTACCATTAAAATGTTCTTTGTCAGTGGGCAAACGTACAAAATCAGTAGGGGATCAAATACTTTTTTCCCTCACTGTACAAGTACATATTACCTCGACTAACCTGTACCCCTGCACATTGACTCGGTACCGGTACCCCCTGTATATAGCGTTGTTTTTGTTATTTTATTGTTGCTCTTTTTTTTTTACTTTAGTTTATTTAGTAAATATTATTCTTAACCCTTGTTTTTTTTTAAACTGCATTGTTGGTTAAGGGCCTGTAAGTAAGCATTTCACAGTAAGGTCTACACCTGTTGTTTTTACCATTTGATTTGATTTGATTTGATTTGATTTGAGAGCTTCGAGTTCTGTTTGGTTTGTGACTCACTCAATGTAGAGAATAATGGTAGGACTTTCCTCAGTGAGTTACTGCACTAACACATGCCACATAGACATGCAAACTAAAGCAGACTTACAGTAGCTATTCTCACACACAGAAACATGATTATGCAAATTGCATCAAACAACAACACGTACATAAGCACACACACATTCATGTAAATGAGAACACACAAATGCCAAAACTATGTCAACAATTACACTGTCAACAATAGCGCTATTACTGTTTTGGGTCAAGTCCTGGGGCTTTAGCTGTTCAGAGATCCCAGATTTGAGCTCCCTCTCTGGACCCAGTGAGAACTCTATAATGGCTCTATATTGATTGTACGGTGATGGCAGGCCAATTTGTCTAACCAATTTGTCTAACCAAGCAGAACCAGCTCAGCTCTGCAGTTCAGCACCTCCACTGCACCCTTCTCCAATTTGTTTACATTAACCATCTATCTACATTATATACACTCCTGGGGAAACACTGGAAGGAGAAAGTAGAAAGCAACTCAACTCACTATTGCTCAATATTTTATCTATTTTGTTTTCTGAGGCTAAATTGCAAAACGGGATCTTTTAATTCGATTTTTATAGATTGTGTATTAGTCTTGTAACTGTTGTTGTATTGGTTTCATGTCTGGGGTAAAAACAGAGAGCATGTCTGAGATTTGAGAAGACATTTTAGTTGGACTTTGTTAAGACTGTGTGCAGAATTGGGAATGTTCCATTTACTTCCTGGGTTGACTGAATTAAAATTGATCCCAACCATGGTGCGTAATTGTTGATTTTTCATGGTAGCTCATTTGGCACTGGGGCATTGAACACAGTCCTAACTGTTCACTGAATAATTCTGGACACGGCTGCTTGGCCAAGCCTGACTCTGACTCACACCACTGTAATGTGATCAATACAGCAACTAAGGGGTTAATTTTCTCATGTTCTGCCTTCAGCTATGTGACGTCTTAATTCGGTTCACACACTTCAAGCCCCCATGTAGACAACTCTCTCAGTTATGTGGGTTTAAATATATACACCATAGTATCCTCATCCACGTCTCTCTCTCCCTCTACTTTGGTAGGCCCTGTGGCACATATGTGGAAGCTGATACTCCATCTGGTAGTATTCCCTAAATACCTGTGTAGTTCTCATTATGAACCCTCTTGTTGGCCCTGTGTCCGATATCTCTAACTAGTGCATCAAGACTGTGGGTTCATGACTTTCAAGTCTTTTTGAATCAAACCAGCTGCATCCGCGAGATCAGGGGTTTGTTGGCTAAGTCTGTTTTTCAGTCTGGCTTGGCTGAGTTTGTTGGTTGAGTTCCTGGTTGTTATTGGCTGCTCAGTCTGTGGTGGTATTTTGGTTTGTTGTTGACTCTTCAGTTTGTGGTCGAATGTTGGTTGTCAGGGTTGTATTCATTACGTCTTGGTTAAGAATCAAACAGAAGCAAACAGAGCAAACAGAATAAAACAGGGAGGGACCTAGCGGAATTTGTCCAATAAAAATTCTCGTTTTCGTTGCAAAATGTTTTCTGTTTGGAATAAACAGTTTCTGTTGCTAAACATTTCGCAACAGAAGAAACATTTTGCAACTGCATCTGCATAATGAATACACCCCTGGTTTAGTTCAGTTTGTGGTTGAGTTAGTTTTGTGGCAGTAACAGTTTCCGAGGTGATTGGTTTGGCCACTCTAAGTGAGAGGACGGCCTTGTTGTGATTGTTAGTGCAAGTTCACACCTGCCCTTCCTCAACAAAAACTGATTTCCTGTTTGAAAGTATTTGCCCTCTGATCTTCCCCTCTCTGTGTTTTTTGGTTTGTATGTAAAAAACTATTCACTGTTTGTCTTTTCTCATCTTCTCTCTCTCCTCCTCCCGGTCACTGCCTTCCTCTCCCACTTTTTCTTCCCTCTAACTTTCTCCCTTCTCTCTCTCCCCCTTTCTCTTCCCTCATCCGCCCTTCCCTCTCTCGTTTGCTTACTCTCTGTCCTTTGTCTTTTCAGAGGAAGTCACTCTGCATCTCATTGGACAGCTGACTAACAGCCACTTCGCTATGTGTGGACCCCTGCAGTATCCTTGCAGTCCTCTGAGGGGTAGTCTCTTGGCCGTATCCCCCAGAACCAGTGTCTCTCTCTGGGCATGGACAGTGCCTGCATGCCCCCCTATGGTTCTCCGGCAATCCATTGGACCGCCGCGTCGAGTTACACTCCTCCTTCCCATGCTGCTGGGACTGTGTACAGGACACCTTTTGGGTCGAGCCGTGCGAGCACAAACACGCACATAGGGTCCGTCGGCATGTCAGCCAGTCCCGGCAGAGGGACCTGCGGAAGTTGGGTTTGAAGACCAGGTAGACGATAGGATTGTAGAGGGTGGAAGACTTGGCAAAGATGGCAGCCACAGCGAAAGCAAAGGGAGGGACGTCTGCTGAGTTAATGAACGCCGCCCACATGGAGACGAAGGCGTATGGGCTCCAGGCGATCACGACACCGATACACACCGCCACCGAGAGCTAGGAGTGAGAGACGGGAAAACACACACACAGAGGGAGGAATAGACATACAGGTGGGCACATACAGTAGTTTATTAGATGAAAATAAAAGTTTCAAACCCTCTCCACCCACCCATCCATGTGACAATACTTTAAACTAATACTCAAAGAGGACAGCTTCTCCCCTAACATAATGATGAGGCTGTTTATTGACCACCGACCGATACACCTACTTTCAAATCTTAATGTCCCAACAAAACTTTAATTGATGATGGAGTGAAACAAAGAAAATTGTATACAACTCCCCCAAGTTGATGATTGGGGTGCTCTCAAAATCCCTTTGGTCTAGTAAGGAATCACAACTCCCACTTGAATCCCTTTAAAACCTATTCATAAATCAGCATTTCAGTTAGGAACATGTGCTGCTACAGTTTCCAAGGTGTTTATTGTAGTGTGTGTGTGTTTGCACAACTACTATTTAAGTGTGTGTGTGACAGTGTGTACCTTGACAGTGAGTGTGTTTGAGTGTCTATGTGTGTGTATGTGTGTGTGTGATTGTGTGTGTCTTGGTGATTTAAAAGAAAAAAATGTTTGGGGGATTTTCTCAAAATGTAATCTATAGAATGGTCCTTTGGAGTAAAGATTGTTGACATACAGTATAATTGACATTTGTTTCTAAAAGTATAATTGAGAAATAATCAATCAAAGTTGGCATATTTATAACATGTTGGCCTTACCTGGACGTACCTTGGCGATAAGTGTGAGTGTGTGAGAGGGCATACCTTACCGATGAGTGTGTGTGTCTGTGAGAGGGAGTGTGTGTGTATCTTGACCGTGAGAGTGTGTGTGACAGTGCGTACCTTGACGATGAGTGTATGTGTGTTGGGGATCTTGTTCTGTGGAGATATGTGCTGCTGCACCGCCTGGCGTGATCCCTTGACAGTCAGCAGGATGAAGATATAGGAGAGGAAGATGATGATGCAGGGGACGATGTAGCAGAAGAGGAAGAGGCAGAGGATGTAGCTCATGGCAGCTCTGCTTTGGCCAGGGGCGTACCAGTCGATACAGCAGGCTGTACCGTAGGGTTCAGAACCATACCGGCCCCAGCCAGTCAGAGGCCCGATGGCAAAGATAAGAGCATAGCACCACACTGCTGCTATTAGGAGATAGGCATGGCAGGATGAGAACTTGTTACCTGTGGGAGGAATGGGGGATGGGGGAGAAGGAGAGAAGAAGGGGAGACAGGGAGGGGGTTATTAACCAATGGGATGAGGGATGGGAGGCAGAGGAGGATGTGGAGAGAGAACATGTAATATCGTGGTGGGCATTGTTACCTGATGCTGTAATGGAAGTAGGGGAGGAGGTGGGGAAGAGGAGGAAGGGAGAGAGGGAGGTGGGGAAGAGGAGGAAAGGAGTGAGGGGGGTAGGGAAGAGACAGAAAGAGAAAAACAACGTTACCTGATTTGGCACATTAGTTTGTGGAGAAATTAGGCAAATTATATACAGGGAAGAGGAGAGAAAGCAACGTTATCATTGTTAATTATGTCTCAGTTTTTATGTGTGTATTTTTCTCTGAAATACCTGTTTTAGGAAATGACAGTTTTAGGATCAAAGCAGAATTGTGAACAACTGACAAACCCAGAAACACAAAAGATTATTCACTGGAAGTTAGCAAGCTTTCACATCTCATCAGTTTGAAAATCATTTTATTTTAGTTAGCTTTTCAGGAACATAGCCGTCTTAGCCTCTTAGATAATCCTAGCGGGCAAATGTACATACAGAGATGACACATTCCCGTGTTCTCTCATTCCTCCACACGCATATCTCTTGACATGACCTCAAGCATGTTCAGAAACAGAGGATAGGTGCATGTTTCCGTAGAGACACAAATATATGCATTTATATATTTACAGGAAGCCAAATATAAATACACTTCCTCGTGTGGAGAGATTAGCACCATACCGGCTTAGCTGGAGGGCCTAAGTGTGTGTGTGTTGGTGTGTGCCGGTTTGTGTATGTGAATACACTATTATCAATCCTCTCTCCCCAATCTTCACTCTCCGAGGTTATAGAATATAACTACATTTTAAGAAACCTTACCAATATCACCTTCCCTGTGGCCTGGGATCAGAAGAACTCAGCCCAGGAGCTAAGCTTCACCAGAAATATACAGTATACTGCTTATTTCTGTCTTCTTACACGTCTCTTACATGTCATCAACCACAAAAAGGGCTGCACATTTCAAACACATGATGAGAAGAAATTTTTCTGTTTGTGAATAAGCTTAGTGCATGCGTAGACTAGGATGCCTATTTGATGGTTCTGCACATTTGTCACCTGCGGCAGATGGATAATTAATTACTGAAGCATGTTCACCGGTGTGTACATTTTTCCATGAATCAGAAAGATTAAATGGAAAATGCGTCCTTTGTGTGTATGAGGAGCTAGACAGCGGGTGGCGAACAGGGAATACAAAGAGCCTGTGGCTATCACTGGATTGGAGTGTTGAATCAGATTTAGCAGTTCAATATGTCAACCTGCAGTCAGTAGAGGATGTGCAGAGTGAGCTGATCTTAGACTGATTATTACTCCTCTGTCCTAATTGTTCAGCTGCCTGAACAGTACTGGAGTCCTGGCTGTGTGTATACAGTATGTTTAAAACATGCACTGTGGTGTCTGTCGGCTATCTAGACTACAAGGTTCATGGGAATTTCTTACACAGTCCTCAGCACTGCTCTATGTTCTGAACTGATTTATAGCACGACCCTCCACTAGAGAGAGAGAGAGAGAGAGAGAGAGAGAGAGAGAGAGAGAGAGAGAGAGAGAGAGAGAGAGAGAGAGAGAGAGAGAGAGAGAGAGACCGAGAGAGAGTCTTATCTACACCAGTGGTTTTGAGGAACTCTCAGGTGTACTGCAAAACCTTTCCTAATCTTAATACCTTTTTTTAACACTCACTTAGAAACGTGACCTGTGGAATGAACACAACTGGCTCTCTATTTGATAGAGGGGGAAGAACGACAGAGGAGGAAGAACGACCAAGGAGGATGGGAAACAAACAGATGACAAACTGAGGGGGAGGGTGACCTTAATTGAGGGAGGGGAGATGGGGCGTTAAGTGTGTTTTGGCTGGGATGGTGGGTCTCTGCTTTTTGTATCTGTGCCCATGACCAAATGCCATGGCAGTCAGATTGTTGCAGTGTGGAGGTAAGAACATTTTCTACCCATCCAAAAACCAACATTTACCTCTGCTCAACTCTCCAGCCTCGATAAAACAGATGAGAGCAGGAGAAAGATAGAGAGGGGAGAGATAAGCGTACTGAA
This sequence comes from Hucho hucho, assembly GCA_003317085.1. Taxonomy (NCBI): domain Eukaryota; kingdom Metazoa; phylum Chordata; class Actinopteri; order Salmoniformes; family Salmonidae; genus Hucho; species Hucho hucho. The sequence goes on along the minus strand of QNTS01003490.1, from coordinate 52,506 downwards.
CAAGTAAGCAGTGGTCTAGCAGGGTTTCCCAAACTCGGTCCTGCAACTGAGGTAAGAAAATGTGTAACAACCTGTGAAAATGTGTAACAACCTATGGAAATGTGTAACAACCTGTGAAAATTTGTAACAACCTGTGGAAATGTGTAACAACCTGTGAAAATGTGTAACAACCTGTGGAAATGTGTTACAACCTGTGAAAATGTGTAACAACCTGTGGAAATGTGTAACAACCTGTGATTGAAAGACTCCTGTAGGATGGTTTGGTGCTCTGTGTAGGAATGGATGGATACATAAAATAACCCCAGAGAGGAAACAGGCATTGACTCTTTTTTTCTTTCTATTCACCCATTTGACCTGTCTTTAACCATCCTGACCTTATCCTGTGTGCTTTATGGAAAGCCATCAGATGGCCAGGGCCTCAGACCTGATCGATTCCCAGAAAGAGCACTATGTGGCTGGTTAAAACACCTAGCGAGACCCCTCTCCTGGGGCACCTAATGACACGAAGGATGGGAATAGTTGTTGTATCTGGGAGCTGGGAGTGTGTGTGTGTGCGTGTTTGTGTGCCTGTGCGTGCATGTGATCTGACAGGCACACGTGAGGTCACCACACATCAGTCAGAGACCGGAGTGCCTGGTTAGTGCCTGGTTAGTGCCTGGTTAGTGCCTGGTTCGATGAGGTACAGCTCATGTGAAACTGACATCTAAAGTTGATTTTCTTTTTGCATTTTAACTAACCCTAACAATTTTCCTAACCTTAACAAAATTATCCTAACCTGCTACATTCATTGTCCTAACTTGCTGCGAAGTTCTCCTAAAATGCTACAAAAAGTAAATTCTGGTCAATTCTGACATAAGCTGTATCCCAGCTAGTCAAAACCTGGAACCATCTTTATCACCCAACCAGGGGCCATTTACTGGAATAAATGTCCCTATTTTAATTTGAAAGTAATAATTCTGGAATAAAGCATTAATATCATCCTCGAGTGTCCCTTGAATATTCAATGCTACCTCACCGTCATCTCTTGAGCGGGACAGGTGAGGTGGTGGGATGCCAGTCCTAGCCTGCTTCCATTTCTAATGACACCTGCTCTGCAGTGTTGTAGTCTTTCTTGCTTATGGTATAGTCTGTGTGGAGCTCTGTGTAATTATCTGTAGTAAAACGTGTGTCATCAGTTCGTGTGTCATCATGACTCTGATCCTCCTTCCATTGTTGCTCCTCTGGAAACCTAATCCTCTGTGACTTTTACTGCTACTGTACTCACAACTTAACACTCTGATCTCTGCTCATTTTGGTTCCCCACTTTTCGCTGTCCTTATTGTGTGTGTTATATTTGCACCAGGTTCTTTTGGCCTGACTCTTTTAAACACATCATTATTTGTGCTCATCTGCATTTCAAACAGTGTTATTGGTGCAGCCAGCAGTCTCCAGAGCCTCAAGGCGGACTTTCACTCTCTGAATAGTACACTAACTCACACACACACACACACACACACACACACACACACACACACACACACACACACACACACACACACACACACACACACACACACACACACACACACACACACACACACACACACACACACACACTGAAGAGTTTGTGTAACTCTTTAAAACGCTGTTCTGATTTTCATTGCTACCTTTGCTTATTAGTTCCTCTCACTCAGTTCACAGGAGCATGATATCTAAACAGTGAGACATCCCCAAACTCTTTAACCAAGTATCAGGGACTCCAGATACAGAGCCTTCGGAAAGTATTCAGACCCCTTGACTTTTTCCATATTTTGTTACGTTACAGCCTTATTCTAAAATGGATTAAATAAATAAAAAATCCTCAGCAATCTACTCACAATACCCCATCATGACAAAGGGAAAACAGATTTTTTGAAATTTTTGCAAATGTATTAACCTTAAAAAACACAAGTACCTTATTTACATAAGTATTTAGACCCTTTGCTATGAGACTCGAAATTGAGCTCAGGTGCATCCTGTTTCCATTGATCATCCTTGAGATGTTTCTACAACTTGATTGGAGTCCACCTTTGGTAAATTAAATTGATTGGACATGGCACACACCTATCTATATAAGGTCCCACAGTTAACAGTGCATGTCAGAGCAAAAACCAAACCACGAGATCGAAGGAATTGTCCGTTGGGCTCCGAGACAGGATTATGTCGAAGCACAGATCTGGTGAAGGGTACCAAAAAATGTCTGCAGGACTGAAGGTCCCCAAGAACACAGTGGCCTCCATCACTCTTAAACGGAAGTTTGAAACCACCAAGACTCTTTCTAGAGCTGGCTGCCTGGCCAAACTGAGCAATGGGGGGGGGAAGGGCCTTGGTCAGGGAGGTAACCAAGAACACGATGGTCACTCTGACATAGCTCTAGAGTTCTTCTGTGGAGATGGGAGAACCTTCCAGGAGGACAACCATTTCTGCAGCACTCCACCAATCAGGCCTTTATGGTAGAGTGGCCAGACAGAAGCCACTTCTCAGTAAAAGGCAGATGACAGCCCACTTGGAGTTTGCCAAAAGGCACCTAAAGACTCTCAGACCATGAAAAACAAGATTCTCTGGTCTGATGAAACCAATATTGAACTCTTTGGCGTGAATGCCAAGCGCCACATCTGGAGGAAACCTGGCACCACCCCTACGGTGAAGCACGATGGTGGCAGAATCATGCTGTGGGGATTTTTTTCAGTAGCAGGGACTGGGAGACTAGTCAGGATCGAGGCAAAGGTGAACAGAGCAAAGTACAGAGAGATCCTTGATGAAAACCTGCTCCAGAGCGCTCAGGACCTCAGACTGAGGTGAAGGTTCACCTTCCAGCAGGACAACAACCCTAAGCACACAGCCTAGACAACGCAGGAGTGGCTTCCAGGGCTAGGGGGCAGTGTTCGGAGGTTCGGCGAGTCTGGCGTGCCCAAAGTAAAATGACTGGTACTCAGGCCCAGAAACTAGGATATGCACATAAGTACTATTGGATAGAAAACACTCTGATGTTTCTAAAACTGTTAAAAGTATGTCTGTGAGTTTAACAGAACTGATTTGGCATGGTTATGTTATTATGCTAATTGAATATTTGTGCGGGGCACTGTCCTCAGACAATTAAATGTTCTGCTTTCGCCGTAAAGCCTTTTTGAAATCTGACAATGTTGTTAGATTAACAAGATTCTAAGCTTTTGAATGGTGTGCAACACGTATTTTCATGAATGTTTAAAATTCGTATTTTTGTAATTTGAATTTGGTGCTCTTTATTTTACCGGATGTTGTCGCATGTGGTACGTGACCAACCCTAAGAAGTTAATGTCCTTGAGTGGCCCAGCCAGAGCCCGGACTTAAACCCAATCGAACATCTCTGGAGAGACCTGAAAATAGCTGTGCAGCAACGCTCCCCATCCAACATGACAGAGCTTGAGAAGGTCTGCAGAGAAGAATGGGAAAAACTCCCCAAATGCAGATGTGCCAAACTTGTAGCGTCATACCCAAGAAGACTCAATGCTGTAATCGCATTGAAAGGTTCTTCAACAATTCTAAAATATTCTAAAAACCTGTTTTTGGTTTGTCATTATGGGGTATTGTGATGTCATTATGGGGTATTATGATGTCATTATGGGGTATTGATGAGGAATTGATGAGGAAAAAAAGCATTTTAATTCATTTTAGAATAAGGCTGTAACATAACAAAATGTGGAAAGAGTAAAGGGGTCTGAATACTTTCCAAAGACACTGTATATTCAGCAATAAGTCAACATAATTAAGTTACATAAATCAAACTACAAATTGCTGACCAATTAAGTACTATACATTCAAAAAAAAATATTGATCATGAGTTGGCTGTGTTGTTCTAACAAATTGCCAATTTTAAATGTATAATATTAGCTTGTTGTGCAATGGATGCTCTTCATGAGGGTTGATGAGATTTGAAGTTGAAAATTAATCTACTAAGGAAAATTTAAAAAAAGTTTTTGTCAGCTGTTCTCCCCACTTGGTTTGTATGTGTGCTCGCATGTTTGTAATTGCCTAAGCAACTCTTTAGAAGCTTGAGTGGCACAAACTAATCCTACTCATTAGTGGATGTACTCATGAGACTAATTTCTCCAATAACCCACAGACACACACATGCGCGCGTGTGCACACATACAAAACAAGGGGGGAGAAAAGCTAATGATTACTTTTTTTTATGGACTTTAGTAGATTAATTTGTGTATTCACACCACTTTCTCTCAAAGCTTAAAAGAGACAACAACGTAGCAGACTATTAATGCCCTTCAATACTATTTTTTGTCCGTTTTGTACCTAAAATATTTATTCGCACCTTCCATTACATAAGTGTATGTGTATGTGAGCATGGTGTGTATGGCTGCACTTACACAGGCAGCCCAATTCTGATATTTTGATCACTAATTGGTGTTTTGACCAATCAGATCAGCTCTGAAAAAGATCTGATGTGAAAATATCTGATGTGATTGGTCAAAAGACCAATTAGTGAAAAAAATATCTGAATTTGTCTGGCTGTGTAAACACACCCTATGTGTGCTGTCCAGACACAGCTAGATCAGCATTGTGTCTGTCTGTCTGTCTCTGAGAATTGAACGTTAATCCCTACAGTTGTAATAAGGAACAGTAATCAGCCAGACCTTATTATCCTAACACCCCTCTGTAATATCAGCATGCATGTTTACGGTCAAATACATTCTAATTAGCTACTAATGCAAGTGGATGCTCTGTGACTTAATGGCTTCACCCAGTAAATAGGTTTCTCACTGTCCCAAAGTGACATGTCTTAAGAGTTTCCTTGAATCATACTTCCCCCTCTCCACTTTAACTCTGTTAATTAGTTCCTACTTCGGAGAGGAGTTGATCTTTTGCACATTAGCAAATAATTGAGGGAACTCTAACCTTTTACTTATGACCCTTACCCTCTTGGTTGCCCTCCACTCTGCCAGTCTATCCAGCTTCGGAGATGCTGGCAATGTGGCCTAACCCCTCCCTACCTCCAAACCTACCACAACTGTTCCTGAGGCTTGGATGCCTGGGAGGAAAGTACACATTTGAAAGACAGTGCGCAGGTTAGTGCTAATGCATTTTTAGAGCCTATTTTTCAGTCCCATCTCCAACCATCCCAATACACTGAAAGGTGTGCTAGAGGGGCTGGGGTCAGTCAATATTAGGGATCAAAGTTATGGTTAGAGATCATGGATCAGGGTTAGTCAAGATTTTGCATTGTCTTACCATAGTTGGGACAGCAGACCTTAAGCCAGCACACAGATGACAACACTGTGAGGTTGGTGAGACTGGCGAGTCCAAACAAAACCCCACAGAAGGCATAGCTCATACATGTAACCTCACTGAACAGCCACCTGGCGAAAGAGAGAGAGAGAGAGAGAGAGAGAGAGAGAGAGAGAGAGAGAGAGAGAGAGAGAGAGAGACCGAGAGAGAGAGAAATAGAGAAATAGAGAGAGAGAGACTAGTCATTTATCCGATAGATATTCAGAGACCATTTCTCTCACTTTTTCAGTGTCTGATGCCAGAGGCCCCACATGGCTGACACTACCTGGAGTACAAGAGAGATGGGAAATAGCTATTTATGACTATTAAAACAGTTGTGTCTCACAGGTGACCTTTTTATTTTACGTTTTTATCTTCTCTCTCCGTCTATCTGTCTGTCTACATGTGTGAGGGCCTGAGGCAATACAAGAAGGGAGGGCATGACTAAACACAGCAGCACACATACACTGAATAACCTCAAGAATGGAGGGAGAGAGATTCGATTTTATTTGAAAGGGGAAGGGGATGGGAGAAGTAAGGGTTGATGAGCAGAGGAGTGGATGGTAAAGGAGTGTGGACACTCACTTGTGTGCAAAAGCTGATGAGATGGCCATGGGGAAGAGAGAGATAGTCATTCCGAGGTCGCTGACGGAGAGGTTTATAACAAAGAACTCAGTCGGCTTCAGGGAGGACTTCTTCCGGTAGGCCACAAACAGCAATATCCCATTCCCAACCAGTGAGAAAACACCTGAGACACACAATTAGAGTTTTAACAAGACTGAAAAGTAAAAAGGCAGAGTGCACATACTGTAGAGAGCTTCAAGGCATCCAGTAAATCAAGAAAAAACACTACCAATAGTGGACAAAAGCAATGAAATGAAAGGCAATGTTTTGCGATCCCTCTTCTAAGACTTTTATCTTTAAAGTTATTTTTCCACAACTGAACTCGGAGCACAACTATGAACCCCAGTGTTGTGAAAGCTGGTAAACACACCAGGAGAAAGACTCACCAAATATGGCATAGATTGTCCCCATGAGAATGTCATGTTCTTTAGAGATGGTAGAAAGGAACGAAGATGTGTCAGCGAACAAAGATGTTTCAGAGGCATTTCCCATCTAAAGAGAGAGAGAGAGAGAGAGAGAGAGAGATTACTTTATTTGTGGTTTCAGATGCATACAAGGGAAGAGAGGAGTAATGGGGTTAAATTAGTTCTGCCGTGTGACAAAGCCTCTGGTCCTTGTTCAGAAGTTCATGGTATACCTCTATCCAGGGGTCAAAGCCAAGACATATTGCACAACATATCATTACAACCGGACTCGCACACACGCACGCACGCACACATGCAAACTCAGAGATTAGCTAAGACAACAAGCTACAATAACAGCCACTGACTTTTACTGCCTACTACTGACTTTGAATGTCAATATATTAGTACCGTTGGGCCAGACGGATTACCAGGACGTGTACTACGAGCATGCGCTGACCAACTGGCAAGTGTCTTCACTGACATTTTCAACTTGTCCCTGTCTGAGTCTGTAATACCAACATGTTTCAAGCATCATAGTCCCTGTGCCCAAGAACACTAAGGTAACTTGCCTAAATGACTACCGACCCGTAGCACTCACGTCTGTAGCCATGAAATGCTTTGAAAGGCTGGTCATGGCTCACATCAACACCATTATCCAAGAAACCCTAGACCCCCTCCAATTTGCATACCGCACCTACATATCCACATATGATGCAATCTCTATTGCACTTCACACTGCCTTTCCCACCTGGACAAAAGGAACACCTATGTGAGAATGTTATTCATTGACTACAGCTTAGCGTTCAACACCATAGTGCCCTCAAAACTCATCACTAAGCTAAGGACCCTGAGACTAAACAGCTCCCTCTGCAACAGGATCCTAGACTTCCTGACGGGCCGCCCCCAGGTGGTAAGGGTAGGTAACAACACATCCGCCACACTGATCCTCAACACGGGGCCCCTCAGGGGTGCGTGCTCTGTCCCCTCCTGTACACCCTGTTCACTCATGACTGCACGGCCAGGCACAACTCCAACAGCATCTTTAAGTTTGCTGATGACACAACATTGGTAGGCCTGATCACTGACAATGATGAGACACCCTATAGCGAGGAGGTCAGAGACCTGGCTGTGTGGTGCAAGGACAACAACCTCTCCCTCAATGTGATCAAGACAAAGGAGATGATTGTGGACTACAGGAAAAAGAGGACCGAGCACACCCCCATTCTCACCGACGGAGCTGTAGTGGAGCAGGTTGAGAGCTTCAAGTTCCTTGGCGTCCACATCAACAACAAACTAACATGTTCCAAGCGCACCAAGACAGTTGTGAAGAGGGCACGACAAACTTATTCCCCCTTATGATTTGGCATGGGTCCTCAGATCCTCAAAATATTTTACAGCTGCACCGTCGAGAGCATCCTGACTGGTTGCATCACTGCCTGGTACGGCAACCGCTCGGCCTCCGACCGCAAGGCACTACAGAGGGTAGTGCATACAGCCCAGTGTTGGCCTGTTGGTGAGGTTTATGACCCCCATAAATACCTTCCCCCCTTTTCTCTCTCTCTACTCTACAGAGTGACTATTGAAAATACCTTTGTTAACATAGAGAGAGTCTGGTAACATCAAAAGGGTGGGGAAAGGAACCATATTCCGGTAATCCAACCAGGTGAAAATATGCTTTGGTACTTAATGAATATGATGTCAGATCAGTTGTTGTCTGAGACATTATAACTGATGATAGGACAACATAAACTGTATCTTGGAAAGTCTACACATTCTATTTCAGATTCACATGGAATTGTTGTGCAATTAAAAGTTTAAATATGAAACTATTTGTGAAAAGATTAAATGTAATTTTAGCTTCTAAATGAGAGAATTGGTTTTCATGAGTGAACTATGCTCAACTCAGTGGCCCTGCCCATGTGATCAGACATTGGTTGTAAAATATGAAACACGCCTCTCTCTTCCACAACTATATAAGCCCCTTTACGAAAAAAATTGCTTTGTGTTCCAAGGACGTGAGGAGGACGGTCCATACGTTAAAAGGGCTAAGATCAAACTACAGAACTAAGCCAACTTCAGCGTGAGCTTAAAGTATGGCAACTTGGTATGAACTTTGAACTCTTATTCACTAAAGTGATACCTCCTAGCTATTGAGTTAGCAACAGCGGCTGTAAATGTGGGCTAGGAAAGGACGGACAAAGTATCCATTCTACCAAACTACGACGATACCACAAAGTAACCGTTCTACTACCAAACATTCTCCAGAGGAGAAAGAGATCCCTGCTGGACAACCCAGCTTTACATCTACGACCACCTACCGAAGCACAGCTCAGAGTAAATATTTATTGCATTTTCCTTTTACAAATGGGTGGTTATTTAGAATGCATAAGATTCTGTATTGACGAGAGCATAGCTTCCCCCTTTGTTCCTTCGTCTTCCCCGCTTTTATTCAAACCCAACCCCCTCTCTTTGTGTAACCAGCCGTCAAATTGGTTCCGTCCACCAGGGACGTTTTTCATGTATGACATAATTAGTAATCAATGTATGGCCCATCCTGTGTATATGTAATTTTGTGTGATTATTTAGGTATTTAGTAAATAAATAATTAAACCAAATGTTGTATTGCTGATTCAACTTGATAGCCAGGGTTCGTGAAGAATTCTACGATGTTCAGATGAGACTGAATGTGAAGATTAATAATTGACTGCTACTGATGTAAAAGATTACCAGGTCTTTAAGAGTTTATTCGGAAGATAACAGCTCTACAAACATTCTTTCGTGGTGCCCCGACTTTCTAGTTAATTACATTTACATGATTAGTAAATGTAGGTATTATTAATTACGGAGAAATTATTTTATGGAATAGCATGTCATATTACTTAATCCGGCATAGCCAAAGACACGACACCAGTACATTACCGGGTCCCAAGATTCCTGTCATCCAGCACCTCTATACCAGGCGGTGTCAGAGGAAGGCCCTAAAAATTGTCAAAGACTCCAGCCACCCTAGTCATAGACTGTTCTCTCTGCTACCGCACGGAAAGCGGTACCGGAGCACCAAGTCCAGGGCCAAGAGGCTTCTAAACAGCTTCTACCCCCAAGCAATAAGACTCCTGAACAGCTAACCCCCCCTACCTGCATGTACATAATAATCTCAATTACCTCGACACCGGGGTGCCCCCACACATTGACACATTGACTCTGTACCGGTACCCCCTTTATATAGCCCTGCTATTGTTATTCACTGCTGCTCTTTAATTATTTGTTATTCTTATCTCTTACTTTTTATTTAAACATTTTTAGGTATTTTCTTAAAACTGCATTGTTGGTAAAGGTCTTGTAAGTAAGCATTTCACTGTAAGGTCTACACGTGTTGTATACGGCGCATGGGACATTTTTATATTTATTTGATTTGATTTGACAGGAAAGAAAAATAGAACCTACAAGTTTTTGGGCTGTCTCTACAGGAGAATCCTTTGAAGAACCCTTTATGGTTCCAGATAGAACCGCTTTGGGTTCCATCTAGAACCCTTTCCACAGAGGGTTCTACATAAAACCAAAATTGTTTTATCTGGAACCAAAAGGGTTCTCCTATGGGGACAGCCAAAGAACCCCTATGGAACCCTTTTTTCGTAGATTGTAGATTAACATGGAATAAGTACATCTAGAATCCGTTGGGAGTAAACTGTTTACTCGTTGTTGTTTACGTTGTCTTTCACAAGAAGATGGGCAGCTTCTCACAAAGGCTTTGATGTCCCGTGTAGCCCTTTCCTGCAATCAAATGACATAGTGGCCTCATGGGTGGAATGTTCAAAATATTTTTCATAATTTAATAATCAATCAACATTTTTTTATTACTGTGAAAAGACAGTGTTTCTATGTCAAACGGTTTTATTATATTTATTAAATTGTATTGAATATAATATAATAATATTGGGATGCAAAAGCAAAATTGAATACATTTCAACTCTATGTCTGACATGGTACAAGTGCCTTCTTTTTTTTAAGCCCATAACCATGTGTGGGAGGTGTATACTTTTGTTCAAAGTAGATTTGTTTAAGACTACGAAGAAACACTCCGTGTGACCCTAGTTTAACCCACTGCAGTAAAAGGTTATTAACACTCACCCTGTTCCTCCATCTTTTCTTCTTTCTCTGCTTTAAACTAAAGTAATAACAAAACAGACCATGAAATGAACACTGGAGGTGTCAGTGCAGGGTCTGTCAGCTTCTATGGTTACCCTATCACCTCTTTCTCTTTTCAATATAAAACAACATACTGTAGGTTTCACCACCAGCCCCTTGAGACACAACGCTTTATTTCCTCTTACTGTTCCTCCCCCTATCGCTTCTTTTGTTATCCATGCCTGAGGAAATTGGATGTGGGTTGGTGAATTGAGAAAATAAGCATTGCATTCATTGTATATATATGTGCGTGTGCGTGTGTGTGTGTACCCCACACTAAATCAATTTCCCCTGGAACAGTCACCTATAGGAAAGAAAAGGATGGGCTGGACTTATCTAAATAGATATGACATGCCATGTCGGAGTACAACACAGGAGCCGCCCAACAGTTGCGAGCGTATGCATCCACGCGTGTTGCTACTCTGTTATTCCTAAGGTATCCCCACTGTGACGTTCACTGATGATTTGACTTGGTTGTGATTGAATTGGGAGGTCCAGGGTGCTGATGTGTGAAGAGTTCACTAACCTAATTTGTTTAAAGTGAGCTTAATGTGATTATGTAGCCACACACAGTCCACAATTAAATAAGTAATGTCTAGCTCTTTTTAAATTGAAGGACTATAATGATAATCGATGCCATTCACCTTGAAATACAATGTGACAAGCCATCCATTTGGAACAACACAGCCTTTTTGCCTCAAAGCTGGTCATTATACCAAACTTCATACTGTATCATGACACTAGATGATGAACATTTAAATGGAACCTTCATCAAAATAGAAAGCATTGAGGAATGTGTTTGCAGGGAAGCCAACTCCTCTTCAGTTCACACCTAGAGCTGGGAGAGTTAACTCAAAGAGATAGTGTGATGTTCTTATTCTCAGACGATTCACAATTCAAAGCGTCTTTATGGGGGTTAGAGTGAAAACAACACTCCTTGAAATGAGATGCAATGTTTCTCCTCCATCCATTCCTTGTGACTGCACATATAAACTACACGAATGTTACAAGGTCGATACGTGTACATGCTTTGAATTCATAATGTACACATACAGTATAGTGTATGTTACTGCTGTGCGTGACAACAAAGGCAACCAATTCAATCAACTGACAAAGGTCATGAGCAAAAACCACAGCGTACTCACACTTCCATCAACACAATGCTTACATGCACACATAGAGTCAATAAAACCAACTCGCACGCACTCACACACACACAGATTAAGATCACTTTATTAGTCAATTGCACACAAGGTCCAACCCAAAATTTGACTTCCGCTTTTAACACCTCCGAAAGACTTCACTCTCAACAGTTTCCCGTGTATATCAGGAATCGTCCACCATCTAAAGGACACCCAGCCAACTTGACATCCCTTTTGGAACACTTTCGACACCTTGTAATCCATGCTCCGACAAACTGTTGTTCTGAGGGTGCAACTCAATATAAGGAAGGTGTTCTTTATGTTTTGTACACTCAGTGTATTTCTTCAGAGTCACTGAGATTGTATTGTAGTGTAATTACCAGAGAATGTGTGGATGGGAGCACTATCCAAGACGAATAGAGTACTCTGCTCTGTAACCAATGATTCCCCAGACAAATAGAGTACTCTGCTCTATAACTAATGATTCCCCAGACAAGTAGAGTACTCTGCTATATAACTGTCACGACTTCCGCCGAAGTCGGTGCCTCTCCTTGTTCGGGTGGTGTTCGGCGGTTGACGTCACCGGTCTTCTAGCCATTATCGATCCACTTTTCATTTTCCATTTGTTTTGTCTGTGTTTTCCACACCTGGTTTCAATTCCCTCAATTACATGTTTTGTATGTAACCTTCTGTTCCCCCCCATGTCTTTGTGTGGGATTGTTCTTTGTAGTGCTTGTGCACATTGTATACTGATGCGTTACGGGCTGTTTTTGTGCCCATGTACTCTCGTGTTTTGTTTGAACCATTGGGGTTGTTTAATAAACGACTAAGGTTACCCAGTTTTGCTCTCCTGCGCCTGACTTCTCTGCAAACCAGTTACGCATCCGCTACAATAACCAATGATTCCCCAGACAAGTAAAGTACTCTGCTCTATAACTAATGATTCCCCAGACAAGTAGAGTACTCTGCTCTATAACTAATGATTCCCCAGACAAGTAGAGTACTCTGCTATATAACTAATGATTCCCCAGACAAGTAGAGTACTCTGCTCTATAACTAATGAT
>QNTS01003490.1:27672-39733 GCA_003317085.1 Hucho hucho | reverse complement strand
AATGATTCCCCAGACAAGTAGAGTACTCTGCTATATAACTAATGATTCCCCAGAGAAGTAGAGTACTCTGCTATATAACTAATGATTCCCCAGAAGAATAGAGTATGCTACTCTGTAACTAATGATTCCCCAGAAGAATAGAGTATGCTACTCTGTAACTAATGATTCCCCAGAAGAATAGAGTACGCTACTCTGTAACTAATAATTCCCCAGACGAATAGAGTACGCTACTCTGTAACTAATGATTCCCCAGAAGAATAGAGTACGCTACTCTATAACTAATGATTCCCCAGAAGAATAGAGTACTCTACTCTGTAACTAATGATTCCCCAGAAGAATAGAGTACGCTACTCTGTAACTAATGATTCCCCAGGCGAATAGAGTACTCTACTCTATAAGTAATGATTCCCCAGACGAATAGAATACTCTACTCTATAACTAATGATTCCCCAGAAGAATAGATTACTCTACTCTATAACTAATGATTCCCCAGAAGAATAGATTACTCTACTCTATAACTAATGATTACTCATACGAATAGAATACGCTACTCTATAACTAATGATTCCCCAGACACTCACTTACTCACCAATATAGAACAGCAATGCACTTACATAAACTTCTCTCTTTACTCAATATACTGTAGCTGCAAGAACATGGGGCTCTATAGCAGTGTTTCTGCACGCTGGTTCCATGGATTCATTGTTTGTGTTTGGCAGGAAATCTAAAACAATGAACATGACATGAAATACAACACCACACGACACCACAAAATCCTGCGGTCTCAAATGGGATACAAACACACCACATTCGCAAGCACGCAGACAAACATCAAACACAAAAAAAAACACACACACCAATACATACCAAAACAAACACAAACACACACCAAACACACACACAAACACACACCAAACACACACACAAACACACACCAAACACACACACAAACACACACCAAACACACATCAAACACACACCAAACACACATCAAACACACCACACCAAACACACACCAAACACACACCAGACACACACCAAACCCACACCAAACCCACACCCACAAACACAAATACAAACACAAACACACATCAAACACACACCAAACACAAACACCAAACCCACACCAAACCCACACCAAACCCACACCAAACACACACCAAACCCACACCAAACACACACCAACACACAAACACACACACTAACACACACCAAACACACACCAACACACACACACAAACACACACCAACACACACACAAACACACAGCAAACACACACACCAAACGCACACCAAACACACACACAAACACACACCAAACACACACCAAACAGTGAGGCTCAGTGATAACGAGGGTGGTAATTACACAAACAATTTGAGCTCAAGGAACCTAGGGCCGGGACGATACCAGTATCGCAATACTCATTAGTCCTTAACATCCTAGCGTCAATGTACATGACCGCCGTGGAAATCAAATCCCCATCAGTATCCGTCTGTTTAAGCTATGGGTTTCATCTTAATCCACCACATCCACCAATGGCGGCCTTCCACATCTGCAGTGGAAGGTGGCTGATCTACAGCAGTGTTTGTCAGACCATGAGACATCCCTAAAAACTTCTCACGAAAACATCTGTAGTGTCCGAACAGTTTAGCCTAAAAACGAATATGACCACTCTATGGATAGATGCCCACAAGCCTCACAAGACATCTGAAGGTAGCCCGGTACCAGTTAAAAAGTATATATGGAATTACACACTGAGTATACAAAACATTAAGAACACCTGCACTTTCCATGACATAGACCCCTCAAACACAACTCTTGACCACAAAGCCAGTTCCATTGCATGTTTTATTATTCCACCCAAATCAGGGACTGATTTAGACCTGGGACACCATCTGTGTGCAGTTCATTATTAGGTTGACAGAAAACCATCAGACTCTGGACCACGTAGGGTAAGAGTTGAATACCCCTGACATAGACTGACCATGTGAAACTAGAATCCCTTATTGGTGACACTGGTTAAATCCACTTTAATCAGTGTAGATGAAGGGCAGGAGACAGATTTCGAATCTACAATTGCAGCATTGATACATTTTTTTATTTATCTTTTAACAAAGAACAGCCCCATCCCTCGTCCCCACCTACCCCAATCCAACCCTCCTTTCCCATCCCAGGGACAAAAAAAACATTACATTTTTTTAAATAACTTTATAATGTACATAGGCCTTTATGTATCATGGTTTGAAAATAAGTAATGGCAGCATGTTATAAATGAGAAAGTAAATATATATATATATATATATATATATATATATATATATGTGAAGCAGATTTAGCAAGGAACATCTATTTAGAAGCACCACTGAGAGAGCATCCTGTCGGGCTGTATCACCCCCTGATACGGTAACTGCACCTTAGGCAGCAGCAGAGCTCTCCAGAGGCTGGTGTGGGCTGCCCAATGCATCACCGGGAGCACACTGCCTGCTCTCCAGGACTTCTACAGCACCTGGTGTAACAGGAAGGCCAAGAAGATCATCAAGGACCTCAGCCCCCCGAGCCACGGCCTGTTCACCCCGTAACCATCCAGAAGGTGAGGTCAGTACAGGTGCGTTAAAGCTGGGACCGAGAGACTGAAAAACAGCTTCCATCTCAAGGCCATCAGACTGTAGTCACCACCACAGTACCCTGCCCTGAACTTTAGTCACTGTCACTAGCCGGCTACCACCCGGTTACTCCACCCTGCACCTTAGAGGCTGCTGCCCTTTGTACATAGTCATGGAACACTGGTCACTTTAATAACATTTACATACTGTTTTACCCACTTCATATGTATTACTGTATTCTAGTCTAGGCCTATCCTATTTAACTATTGCTGTACATATACTATTCTTCAGATATACTACATATTCTATCCATATGCTGTCCATATTGTCACATATACATATATACATATTTACATATATATATACATATATAACACATATGGAAACATGTAGTAACCAAAAAAGTGTTAAACAAATCAAAATATATTTTATATTTGAGATTCTTCAAAGTAGCCAACCTTTGCCTTGATGACAGCTTTGCACACTCTTAGCATTCTCTCAACCAGCTTCATGAGGTAGTCACCTGGAATATATTTCAAATAACAGGTGTGCCTTTAAAAGTTAATTTGAGGAATTTCTTTCCTTCTTCATGCGTTTGAGTTGGGTTGTGACACGATACGTTGGTATACAGAAGATAGCCCTATTTGGTAAAAGACCAAGTCCCTATTATGGAAAGAACAGCTCAAACAAGCAAAGAGACACAGTCCATCATTACTTTAAGACATGAAGGTCAGTCAATGCGGAAAGTTTCTTCAAGTGCAGTTGCAAAAACCATCAAGCGCTATGATGAAACTAGCTCTCATGTGGACTGCCACAGGAAAGGAAGACCCAGAGTTACCTCTGCTGCAGAGAATAAGTTCATTAGAGTTACCATCCTCAGAAATTGCAGCCCACATAAATGCTTCACAGAGTTCAAGTAACAGACACATCTCAACATCAATTGTTCAGAGGAGACTGCATGAATCAGACCTTCATGGTCGATTTGCTGCAAAGAAACCACAAGAAGAGACTTGCTTGGGCCAACAACAACAAAAAACGTTGCTGCAAATCTATTTTCAAGGCTCTCCAGAGATTTTAGATCGGGTTCAAGTCCAGACTGGGCCACTCAAGGACGTTCAGAGACTTGTCCCTAAGACACTCCTGCAATGTTGTGGCTGTGTGCTTAGGGTTGTTGTCCTGTTGAAAGGTGAACCTTCGCCGCAGTCTGAGGCCTTGAGTGTTCTAGAGAAGGATTTCATCAAGGATCTCTCTGTACTTTGCTCCATTCATCTTTGCCTCAATCCTGACTAGTCTCCCAGTCCCTGAAAAACATCCCCACAGCATGATGCTGCCACCAGCATGCTTCACCGTAGGGATGGTGCCAGGTTTTCTTCAGACATGATGCTTGGCATTCAGGACAAAGGGATCAATCTTGATTTCATCACACCAGAGAATCTTGTTTCTCATGGTCTGAGAGTCCTTTAGGTGCCTTTTGGCAAACTCCAAGCTGTGCTGTCGTGTGCCTTTTACTGAGGAGTGGCTTCCGTCTGGCCACTCTAATACATTGTAATACATTTGCAAACATTTCTTAAAACCTGTTTTCGCTTCGTTATGATGGGGTATTGTGTGTAGATTGATGAGGATTTTTATTTATTTAATCCATTTTAGAATAAGGCTGTAATGTAGCAAAATGTTAAGGGTCTGAATACTTTCCCCAAAGTGCTGTATAAATAGAAAATTACATAAAAACATAAAAACCGACTAATAGTATTTATTTTTAAAGTATATATATGTATATATAATACAAAATTATAATAAAGGAAAGAAAAATAAAGAGAGGAGAAAGGGTAGTAGATAATTCAATGAGTATAATGTTTTCGGGTAATATTACTAGTCATATTAAAATGAATGGTAGAAACAAGGGGAGACTGAAAAAGGTATAGAAACTTGGGAAGCGTTGCATTCTCCCAACTAAGGATAGGGGTAAGCTATTCCACCTTTGAATGTCCAGTTTCAGTTAGTGGATGAAAATAAAGGGAAGAGCGAGTAATTTTTTGGTAATTAAGTTTATATCTGGAGAAGATGACAGATTGTTTATTATCGTGACAAGGAAACAACAAAATATGCAGATCTTCTTTAGGAAAACAGCCCTAATGTTGGAAACAAACATCAAATGTATTTATTTTCCAAGCTGTAGCACACAATACTTTACATGCAGCAAGTTTTTATAGGACCAAAGAGTTCGGTCTGCTTCATGTTTTCATTTTTGCCATGGAAAAAAACATTGCGATACTGGTATCATCACAGCCCTAGAGGAGCCACAGGCAAACTGTACTGACAGGACAGAGAGTAGCTACTGCCCTTATTAGAGCTGGGGATGGAGAATGATTCGCCTGTGTTTTGACAGAAATATCCAGCACCATGTTCCACACAATTACAGTACAATTAAATGAGTGGAACATTAGACTCTGAAAGAAGAGTTCAGATCAATATGACAAAATTACACCTAGCCTATCAGAGATCAGGATGGAGCATAAAACCAATCTATCCTATTCTTGCAGATGTACATTAAGGCAACATAGGTCAGTCATCAAAGAGGGACAGGAATGAGGACAACCTCTTTTAGACTCTGTGTTGCGTGTGTGCATTTGTCTGTGTGTCTTTGTGTGTGTGTGTGTGTGTGCGAGTGTGTGGGTGGGTGAGTGAATGTGTGTGAGTGTGTGTGTCTTTGTGTGTGTGAGTGTGTGTGTGTGTGTGAGTGAGTGTGTGAGTTTGTGTGAGTGTGTGTGTGTGTGTGTGAGTTTGTCTTTGTGTTTGTAAAGCTCAGATAATCCCCCAGATGTTTTTGCTGGGACAGAGAGAATCATGGTAACCTCCACCCCGGGATGAAGCTCTCTGTCGCTCTGATTTCAGACATTGCTATGAAGGGTCTCTCTCTCCCTCCTCTAGCCACACAGCCACAGGCACAGAGATTAACTGTCCAAAATAGAGAGGGAATAAATAGAGAGAGAGAGTTAGAGGAAATTGGAGAGAGATGGAGAGAGAGTGGATGTGGAGAGATGGAGATTGAGAGAGAGATAGATGGTAGGAAGAAGAGGGAGATAAATGTGAGTAAGGAGATATATAAATAGGAGAAAATAAAGAGAATGAGAGAAAGAGTGAGGTTGACAAAAACTGGATTGAGAGACAATAGGGGGATATAGAGGGAGGAAACAGAGGAAGTGAAAGAGATGGAAGAAGAGAAAGAATGACAAAAATAAAGGAGACACAGAGACACATGTGTGTTGAAGGAAGAGATTGAGAAAGAGGAGAAGGGAGAATGGTTTACAGGGGTGAAAAATCTCTAGTTAAATCTGGTGCCAGAAGTCTGCAAATAGCTCATACGTGGAGATTCAGATGAGCAATAACATTCTCCTAACAGAAACTAAAAATCAGGGGGTAACACACACACATAAGAGCGCGCATAAACACAGAGTACATGTGCTTTAGGTTCAAAATTACTTACTTTCTTTCTCTCTCTCTCACTCTCTATCTATATCCACTCCCCTCTCCCTCTCCCTCTCCCTCTCCCCTTTCCCTCACCCCTGAATTTGAGTAAGCATGTGTGTGCATGCATGCGTTCATATGTGTCCTATACATATTTTCCAATGTTACAAAAGTTTGTGAATTATTGATATTGATAGTTTTGAGTGTCCCTGAAGTACCCTCAACCCAAAGACTCAAAATTGGCAATTCATCATTATTCACTCATTGACAGCCGAGCCTCGGCTAATGGGAAAAGATCTGGGATTGGAGAAGAATACAAGCGCCATTTTAAATGTCAAAACTCTCATTGTGCTAATGCTCAGCCAAACCAAAGACTCTAAAAGACAATAGAGGCTATATAAATATTCTGAGAGAGAGAGATGGATGTATGGAGAGAGAGATTAAGCAAGGGATCAAGAGGGAGCGAGCGATGAATGAGAGAGAGTGAGCGAGAGAGAGAGAGAGAGAGAGAGAGAGAGAGAGAGAGAGAGGTGCAGAAAGTTTTGATGAAACATAATAAGAGAGAGAAGCCCCATTCCAAAAATAAGCATGATTATGTAAACAGGACATGTTTCTCTGAGAGATGACAGAGAGAAAACATCTTAAGGCTGCTGCCGGGACGTCATCATCTCTCTTTCCTTCTCTCTTCTCTCCTCCCGTCCCTCCTTTCCTATACCCACATTTCTTTCTATGCTGGGATGTAAATCCCTTATTTCCCTGACTCCTCTGCAAATCCCATCCCTCTCTCTCTCTCTCTCTCTCTCTCTCTCTCTCTCTCTCTCTCTCTCTCTCTCTCTCTCTCTCTCTCTCTCTCTCTCTCTCTCTCTCCCTCCCTCCCTCCCTCCCTCCCTCCCTCTCTAATGGGATTCCCCTCTATAACCCTCACTTCTCCAGTCCTCTCCCTCCTTCATCCCTTTACCCATCTTTCTCCCTCTCTCTCTGTCTCTCTCTCTCTCTCTCTTTATTTCTATCTATCTATCTCTGTCTGTCTCTCCCTCTCTCTCTCTCTCTCTCTCTCTCTCTCTCTCTCTCTCTCTCTCTCTCTCTCTCTCTCTCTCTCTCTCTCTCTCTCTCTCTCTCTCTCTCTCTCTCTCTATTTCTATCTCTCTTTCTCTCTATATGTCTCTCTCCCCCTCTCTCTCCCTCTCTCTCTCTCTCTCTCTCTCTCTCAATCTCTCTCTCAAATCCAAGCTGCTTTATTGGCATGAAAAACACTGTCAGTATTGACAAAGCAACAATGTATACAATACAATACACAATATACATTGTAATAAAATTATAACCAATAACAAATAATAATATAAAATGGTAGTAAATAATAATACAAAATTAAATAAAAAAATAACAACAGTTAAATGGTAACAGTCAATAGTAGAAATGTAATAAATATAAAAATCTAAACATGGAAAATGAAACTATAACTAGCTCATAACTAACTAACTGTCATCTTCACCATTACATCAGTACTACAACTACCATCATTCAACTGCTATCACTACTATCACTCTACTACCCTGTCGTGTCTTTGGCATCATTAAAAGTGAAGATTGTTATTTTATCAAATCAATTCTCTGTAATTATTATTATGTGATTAAACTAATCATGTAAATGTAATTAACTAGGAAGTCGGGGCACCAAGGAAAATCTTCAGATTACAAAGTTATACTTTTCCTAATATAACTCCTCATCAATTAGTCTTCTTATTAATGAATTATTCTTTAACTAACGTCAGTCTCATTCCAAATGTCGTAAATTGCTGGTTATCTGCACGAACCCAGCCTTTACTATGAATCATCCATACACCAATTGGCTTAATCATTTATTTACTAACTAAATAATCACAGAAATGCATAAACAAACAAACAGTAGACCTGTTGCTAACAAATGATAGGGAAGATTCCCTAGCGGGCTAAGCCGATATGACAGCTTGGTAGACAATGGGAAGTGGGTGTGGACTGAGCTAGAGCGGGAAAGACAAAAGGGCTCACAACACACAGTTGACAACAGCAAAGGACCTTCTGAAGATGTTGGAGGAAACAGGTACAAAAGTATCTATTTCCACAATAAAACAAGTCCTATGTTGACACAACCTAAAAGGCCGCTCAGCAAGGAAGAAGCCACTGCTCCAAAACCGCAATAAAAAATCCAGACTATGATTAGCAAATGCACATGGGGACAAAGATTGTACTTTTTGGAGTAATGTCCTCTGTTCGGATGAAACAAAAATAGAACTGTTTGGCCATAATGACCATCATTATGTTTAGAGGAAAAAAGGGGGAGGCTTGCAAGCCAAAGAACACCATCCCAACCGTGAAGCACGGGGGTGGCAGCATCATGTTGTGCGGGTGATTTGTTGCAGGAGGGACTGGTGCACTTCACAAAATAGATGGCTTCATGAGGAAAGAAAATTACGTGGATATATTGAAGCAACATCTCAAGACATCAGTCAGGAAGTTAAAGCTTGGTCGCAAATGGGTCTTCCAAATTGACAATGACCCCAAGCATACTTCCAAAGTCGTGGCAAAATAGCTTTTTTGAGTGGCCATCATAAAGCCCTGACCTCAATCCTATAGAACATTTGTGGGCAGAACTGAAAAAGCGTGTGCGAGCAAGGAGGCCTACAAACCTGACTCAGTTACACCAGCTCTGTCAGGAGTAATGGGCTAGTGGAAGGCTACCTGAAAAGTAAAGTTAAGCAATTTAAAGGCAATGCTACCAAATACTAATTGATTGTATGTAAACTTCTGACCCACTAGGAATGTGATGAAAGAAATAAAAGCTGAAATAAATCATTCTCTCTACTATTATTCTTACATATCACATTCTTAAAATATAGTGGTGATCCTAACTGACCTAAGACAGGGAAGTTTTACTAGGATTAAATGTCAGAAACTGTGAACAACTGAGTTTAAATGTATTTGGCTAAGGTGTATATAAACTTCCGACTCCTCCCTCCCTCCCTCCCTCCCTCCTCTGTTATAAATGGAATCCTCTTTCAATTCCAAGGGGAAGACAAAGCACTGCAGGCAGTTATGCAACGATCAGATGTTTTCAAACTAGCTTAACTAATAATATTAAAGCTTAAACTTGTCCAGGTTTCAGGCAAACATAAACCAAGACAAATTAAAAGCACAAATGTAATACTTCAAAGGCTATATATACCATTTCTCCACCTCAATGCAATATGTGTGTGTGTGTGTGTGTGTGTGTGTGTGTGTGTGTGTGTGTGTGTGTGTGTGTGTGTGTGTGATGCTCAGAGGATATATTTGATATCTCCCTCATTGTCTCAACAGACAAAGACAACAGCCAAGCAAAAACCCACTTTGGGTTTCGTTCAATCTCTACATTTTCTCCATCTTTTTCTCATTATTGGCACGTGATCACCTGGGATCTTATGTGAAGTTATCGTGATAACATGTGACAACACATAAAAGCAAAATTGTGATAACATTAAACTACACATGAAAACGTGAAATAACATGGGGATGCAAAATATCTACATGTACCATGAAACTACAAATTTGAACACATGTAAAAACTTGACCTCATATGGAGACAAAATTACAACATGGGGATGCAGAATTTCAAAAATGCTTTTTTCAAAGTACCAATTCGTTTTCACATGTGAAAATAAAATTCCACATGTGCGAGTAAGAATTTCAAATGTGCAAAACGTGACATTTTCACTTGTGAAATCATGTGGGTTTTTTTTGTAAGGGGCCTATGATTCTATATTTTTGCTGAATCGAGATGGGCAGGAATGAGTACCCTGACAAAATCAGATAATGAGGATGTGGCTTCTTTTTCACATTATGTATGCATTGTGTTTGCATTATGTGCATATTATGTGTGTATTTCTGAGTGGGTGTAACTGAGTGTTGCCAGTTAGTAAGAATGCCAGTTGGGGAGAGTGTGAGTGTGTGTGTGTGTATGTGTGTGTGTGTGTGTGCGTAGGTGTGTGTGTGTGTTTGTGTGTCTCTGTGTGCGTGTTTGTGTGACCCCCTACTCTGCAGTGACCCGGAGATAAAGCTGCATAGCCAAAACTGGCAGCCAGTGAAGTTGGCAACATGTAACTGTGTGTGTGAGTGTCACAATCCTCTGTCCACTGTTCCTACAACGTCATCCGAGGCCAAGTTATCTGCTGATGAAGGCTGTTTTGTTGCCCACACATCACCACAGGAGCCCTGGGACTGTCAACACCACAGATCCCCCCCCACTCCTACACACTTGCAGGTTATTTGTAAAACATACACAAGACAAAGTGACAAGATGACAACTGGATGTGTCAGCACGTTCAGAAAGTAAACCCTGGCCCAGTGAGTTCTTCATATCTCTTGCCTCCTTCTCTCAGGCTAGATTCCCTTCCTATTGTTCCTATGGATGAGGCAAACACAAACAAACACACAAACACACACACACACTTAAACAAACAAACAAACAAACACACACACACACACACAAACAAACACACACACACACACACACACACACACACACACACATATACAGTGGGGCAAAAAAGTATTTAGTCAGCCACCAATTGTGCACGTTCTCCAACTTAAAAAGATGAGAGAGGCCTGTAATTTTCATCATAGATACACTTCAACTATGACAGACGAAATGAGAAAAAGAAATCCAGAAAATCACATTGTAGGATTTTTAATTTATTTATTTGCAAATTATGGTGGAAAATAAGTATTTGGTCAATAACAAAAGTTTCTCAATACTTTGTTATATACCCTTTGTTGGCAATGACAGAGGTCAAACGTTTTCTGTAAGTCTTCACAAGGTTTTCACACACTGTTGCTGGTATTTTGGCCCATTCCTCCATGCAGATCTCCTCTAGAGCAGTGATGTTTTGGGGCTGTCGCTGGGCAACACGGACTTTCAACTCCCTCCAAAGATTTTCTATGGGGTTGAGATCTGGAGACTGGCTAGGCCACTCCAGGACCTTGAAATGCTTCTTACGAAGCCACTCCTTCGTTGCCCGGGCGGTGTGTTTGGGATCATTGTCATGCTGAAAGACCCAGCCACGTTTCATCTTCAATGCCCTTGCTGATGGAAGGAGGTTTTCACTCAAAATCTCACGATACATGGCCCCATTCATTCTTTCCTTTACACGGATCAGTCGTCCTGGTCCCTTTGCAGAAAAACAGCCCCAAAGCATGATGTTTCCACCCCCATGCTTCACAGTAGGTATGGTGTTCTTTGGATGCAACTCAGCATTCTTTGTCCTCCAAACACGACGAGTTGAGTTTTTACCAAAAAGTTCTATTTTGGTTTCATCTGACCATATGACATTCTCCCAATCCTCATCTGGATCATCCAAATGCTCTCTAGCAAACTTCAGACGGGCCTGAACATGTACTGGCTTAAGCAGGGGGACACGTCTGGCACTGCAGGATTTGAGTCCCTGGCGGCGTAGTGTGTTACTGATGGTAGGCTTTGTTACTTTGGTCCCAGCTCTCTGCAGGTCATTCACTAGGTCCCCCCGTGTGGTTCTGGGATTTTTGCTCACCGTTCTTGTGATCATTTTGACCCCACGGGGTGAGATCTTGCGTGGAGCCCCAGATCGAGGAAGATTATCAGTGGTCTTGTATGTCTTCCATTTCCTAATAATTGCTCCCACAGTTGATTTCTTCAAACCAAGCTGCTTACCTATTGCAGATTCAGTCTTCCCAACCTGGTGCAGGTCTACAATTTTGTTTCTGGTGTCCTTTGACAGCTCTTTGGTCTTGGCCATAGTGGAGTTTGGAGTGTGACTGTTTGAGGTTGTGGACAGGTGTCTTTTATACTGATAACAAGTTCAAACAGGTGCCATTAATACAGGTAACGAGTGGAGGACAGAGGAGCCTCTTAAAGAAGAAGTTACAGGTCTGTGAGAGCCAGAAATCTTGCTTGTTTGTATGTGACCAAATACTTATTTTCCACCATAATTTGCAAATAAATTCAT
>QNTS01003490.1:0-22389 GCA_003317085.1 Hucho hucho | reverse complement strand
TCCCCCTCTGTCACTATGAGCTTCATGTTCTCTCTGTCCCCCTCTGTCACTATGAGCTTCATGTTCTCTCTACCCCCTCTGTTGCTATGAGCTTCATGTTCTCTCTGTCCACCTCTGTCACTATGAGCTTCATGTTCTCTCTGTCCCCCTCTGTCACTATGAGCTTCATGTTCTCTCTACCCCCTCTGTCACTATTAGCTTAATGTTCTCACTATCCCCTTCTGCCACATTGTCAGATGTCTTCCTCTCTCTTTCTTTTTCCCTCTGTTTTTACTCTCCCTCTCATCTCTCTTTCTCTTTTCATACATCCACCTGTACTCGTTCCTCTCCCTGTTATGTCTTTTGTCATCTGTCTTTCCCCATCTTTCTCCATCTTTAAGTTCCCCTCCTCTCTGTCTGTCAGTGAGTTTCCCTCCTCTCTGTCTGTCTGTGAGTTCCCTTCCTCTCCGTTTGTCTGTGAGTTCTCCTCCACTCTGTCTGTCTGTGAGTTCCCCTCCTCTCTGTCATTGCCAGGTCTCTGGCTGTGACAGAGAGCCCACTGCTGTGTTTGTTTCAGAATCTCAGAGATTTGACTAATGAAGCGCAACGTGGGCCTAGCTGGGACAGGAGCCCGGTACTGCCAGGGTACTGCTGGTGTACATTGATACAACCAGTATACAACCAGTATTGTGTGCGTGTGGTGTGTGTTTAGGGATTTTTGTTGTAGCTCTGAAGGAAAACAGGTGGTGGCATTTGGAGCCAAGAGGAAGGCAACTCTCAAGTGATGTTTCATTCAGAAGAACATGAGATGGTGGATGAAGGGAGGGACTGTTCTTTTCAAAGGTACAGTATGTTTGAACATGAGTGTGTGCGTGCTTGTGTGTTGTGCACGTGTGTGTTTTTGTTTGTGTGCGTTGTGCGCGCGCGCGCATGTGCGCGCGTGTGTGTGTGTGTGTAAGCAGATTGTGTTTATGAATGTCTAACTAAACACAGATTGGGGACATAACCTGATCATGGGGGCACTGGGCCAATGTTGTGGTTATGTATTCACAGCTTATGTCATCTGAATTGCCAGATGTTGGCATTATATATCAGGTAATTAAACCTTGCCTTGCATGCCAGTCCCTCCTCAATGTGTTGTCATCATTGTGGTGTCATCATTGTGTTGTCATCATTGTGTTATCATCATTGTATTGTGATCCTTGTGTTGTTATAATTGTGTTGTCCTCATTATGTTGTCATCAATGTGTTGTCCTCATTGTACTGTCCTCATTGTACTGTCCTCACTGTGTTGTCCTAATTGTGTTGTCATCATTGTGTTGTCCTAGTTGTGTTGTCATCACTGTGTTATCATCATTTTCTTGACCTCATTATGTTCTCCTCATTGTGTTGTCCTCATTGTGTTGTCCTCATTGTGTTGAAATCATTGTGTTGTCCTCATTGTGTTGTCCTCATTGTGTTGTTATCATTGCACCTTATTTTAGGTATCTCTATTGTTTGCGTTTTTTCTCCTCATATGATAAGTTACGTTGCAGATGTTCTATGTGTAGAGTATACATAATTAACATCTGCTAAACTTGGACATGCCTTCACTATAGCGTTAAACAACGCCTCTTACAACAATCCACCATGACCCATCCTGCTCTATTATCCCAGGCTCTATTATCCCAGGCTGCACTATCCCTGGCTCTATTATCCCAGGCTGTATTATCACAGGCTCTATTATCACAGGCACTATTATCCCAGGCTCTATTATCCCAGGCTCTATTATCCCAGGCTCTATTATGACAGGCTCTATTATCACAGGCTGTATTATCACAGGCTGTATTATCCCAGGCTCTATTATCCCAGGCTGTATTATCCCAGGCTCTATTATCACAGGCGCTATTATCCCAGGCTCTATTATCCCAGGCTGTATTATCCCAGGCTCTATTATCACAGGCACTATTATCCCAGGCTGTATTATCCCAGGCTCTATTATCCCAGGCTCTGTTATCCCAGGCTCTATTATCCCAGACTCTATTATCCCTGGTTATATTATCCCAGGCTCTATTAACCCAGGCTGTATTATCACTGGCTCTATTATCCCAGGCTCTATTGTCCCATGTTCTATTATCACAGGCTCTATTATCACAGGCTCTATTATCCCAGGCTGTATTATCACTGGCTCTGTTATCCCAGGTTATATTTTCCCAGGCTCTATTATCCCAGGTTCTGTTAATCAAGGCTGTATTATCCCAGACTCTATTATCCCAGGTTATATTATCCCATGCTCTATTATCCCAGGCTTTATTATCCCATGCTCTATTATCCCAGGTTCTATTATCCCGTGTTCTATTTTCCCAGACTCTATTATCCCAGGCTCTATTATCACAGGCTCTGTTATCCCAGGCTCTATTATCCCAGGCTCTATTATCCCAGACTCTGTTATCCCAGGCTCTATTATCCCAGGCTCTGTTATCCCAGGCTCTATACAATACAACGTATAATTTTTCTAAAACACTGAATATCTGGTGTTTCCATGTCAAACAGTTTTGTTATATTTCATTCTTCTGTGACGTATATAACGTGTAATACGGAGATGCAAACACAGAATGTAATACATTTAATCTCTATATCTGACATGGTACAGGGGTCTTCTTTTTTTAAGCCCATAACCATGTGTGTGAGGTGTATCCTTTTGTTTCAAAGTAGATTTGTTTAATACTACCAAGAAACACTCTGTGTGACCCTGATTTAAGTCACTGCAGTAAAGGTTTTAACTGGCAGATGAGTGATGACCTTTTCAACCCAGGTGTCATTTTCATGGAAAAGCCTGTTTAAAGTCACCTCCTGCTATTCAGTCGCATGGCAATGAACAGAGACATCACAACAAACCTGTCATTCCATTATATCATCCTTCTCTTTCTCTTGCTCTCTCTCGCCTTATATTTCTGTTCAAAAACCTGTTGCCATATAAAGGGATTGGCATGATCCTAATAAACAGATGCAGTTCCTGTCACGTTCAGGCCTGATTTTTATAGGCTGGTGTGTTTAGTTTCGTTTTGGTGTAGGGTTTTTTTGTTCTAGGTGATCTGTTTCTATGTTGGGGTAATGGTTCCCAATTAGAGGCAGCTGAGTGTCGTTACCTCTAATTGGGAACCATATATATGTTTGTAGTTTTCAGAGGGGTTTTGTGGGTTATTGTTTGTACATAGCTTTGTTAGTTCACTTGTTATGTTCAACGTTACGGTCTTCATTCGTTTTGTTGTTTTTGTCCCAGTTACGTTATTTAATAAAGAATGTATACTGGATACCTCGCTGCGCCTTGGTCTGTCCCTCACGGAGATCGTGACAGAATAACCCACCAAGAAATGACCAAGCAGCGAGAGACCTGGGAGTTCTGGACTTGGGAGGAGATTTTGGCTGGTAAGGGACCTTGGGAGAAGACGGCGGAGCATCGTCATCCCAGGGAGAAAAGAGTAGCGGGGGCTGAGCGGAGCAGTTACGAGGATTTGTATGGAGTATGGAACCCGGAGAAAGACAAGTATGTTGGGACTTGCCTGGCTAGGAAGCCCGAAAGGCAGCCCCAAAAAACTTTTTTTTGGGGGGCACACGAGGAGGTTGGCCGGTTCAGGAAGGACTCCTGAGCCAACTCCTCGTGCTCTCTGGCGGGAGCGTCGGAGGGAGCGTCGCACTGGTAAGACGCCGTGCTATGCAGTTTTGAGCACGGTGTCTCCAGTGCGCGTTCACAGCCCGGTGCGAGAGATTCCAGCGCCACTCATCTGTCAGGGGAGGGTGAGTGTGCAGCCTGGAAGAGTGGTGCCGGCTCAGCGCTCCTGGTCTCCGGTGCGCCTCCTTGGACCAGGATATCCTGCACCGGTTCTGCGTACAGTGTCTCCGATGCGTGTCCAGAGCCCGGTGCGTGAGATTCCAGCTCCACTCATCTGTCAGGGGAGGGTGAGTGTGCTGCCTGGAAGAGTGGTGCCGGCTCTGCGCGCTAGGTCTCCAGTACACCTTCTGGGACCGAGATATCCTGCACCGGTTCTGCGTGTGGGGTCTCCGGTTCGCATCTACAGCCCAGTGCGTGACATTCCAGCTCCCATCATCCGTGAGGCAAGGGTGAGTGAACAGCCGGGGAGAGAAGTACCGGCTCCACGCACCAGGTCCCCTGTACGCTTAGATAGCCCAGTACGTCCAGTCCCTGCTCCACGCACAAGGCCCCCTGTGCGCTTAGAGAGTCCAGCACGTCCTGTTCCGGTTCCACGCTCCAGGATCCCTGTGCGCGTCGTGGATCCAGCATGTCCTGTCCCTGTTCCACGCTCCAGGATTCCTGTGCCCGTCGTGGACCCAACACGTCCTGTCCCTGTTCCACGTTCCAGGATCCCTGTGCGCGCCGTGAACCCAGCACGGTCCGTTCCTGCTCCCCGCACCAGAGTCCCAGTGCGCGTCATGAGCCCAGTATGGCCCGTTCCTGCTCCCCACACCAGAGTCCCAGTGCGCGTCATGAGTCCAGCACGGCCCGTTCCTGCTCCCCGCACCAGAGTCCCAGTGCGCGTAATGAGTCCAGCACGGCCCGTTCCTGCTCCCTGCACCAGAGGTCCAGTGCGTATAGTGAGCCCATCACGGCCCATTCCTGCTCCCCGCACCAGAGTCCCAGTGTGTGTCCCCAGTCCGGAGCCTCCAGAGAAGGTCCCCAGTCCGGAGCCTCCAGAGAAGGTCCCCAGTCCGGAGCCTCCAGAGAAGGTCCCCAGTCCAAAACTAACTGTTCCGGCAAATAGCCCAGGGCCTCCGGTGTGGGACCCCGAGCCAGCACAGCCGGCACCGGAGCCGCCACCTGGGACAGGAAGGCCCACCCGAAGACCCCCCCCAATGGACTTTTGGCGCGGTCGGAGTCCGCGCCTTTGGGGGGGGGTACTGTCACGTTCAGGCCTGATTTTTATAGGCTGGCGTGTTTAGTTTCGTTTTGGTGTAGGGTTTTTTTGTTCTAGGTGATCTGTTTCTATGTTGGGGTAATGGTTCCCAATTAGAGGCAGCTGAGTGTCGTTACCTCTAATTGGGAGCCATATATATGTTTGTAGTTTTCAGAGGGGTTTTGTGGGTTATTGTTTGTACATAGCTTTGTTAGATCACTTGTTATGTTCAACGTTACGGTCTTCGTTCGTTTTGTTGTTTTTGTCCCAGTTACGTTATTTAATAAAGAATGTATACTGGATACCTCGCTGCGCCTTGGTCTGTCCCTCACGGAGATCGTGACAGTTCCTTCAGAAAGTATTCACACCTCTTGACTTATTTCAAATGTTGTTGTGTTACAGCCTGAATGAAAAATCGATTAAAGTATGTTTTTTTTCTCACCCTTATGCACACAACACCCCATAATGACAAAGTGAAAACGTGTGTAGAAATGTTTGCAAATCTATTGAAAAGGTAATACAGACATATCTCATTTACATAATTATTGATATTTCCTCATTATTATTATTTTCAAAATTCTTCAAGCTCTGTTAAATTGGTTTTTAATAATTGCTAGACAACTATTTTCAAGTCTTGCCATAGATTTTCAAGCAGAGTTACATTACCAGTCAAATGTTTGGACACATCTACTCATTCCAGGGTTTTTCTTAATTTTTTACTATTTTCTACATTGTCGGATAATAGTGAAGACATCAAAAATATTAAATAACACATATGGAATCATGTAGTAACCAAAAAAGTGTTAAACAAATCAAAATATATTTTATATTTGATATTCTTCAAAGTAGCCACCCTTTGCCTGATGACAGCTTTGCACACTGTTGTGGTTGAATCTGTGTTTGAAATTCACTGTTTGACTGAGGGACCTTACAGATAATTGTATATGTGGGGTACAGAGATGAGGTAGTCATTCAAAAATCATCGTAAACACTATTATTGCACCCAGAGTGAGTCCATGTAACGTATTATGTGACTTGTTTTTTACTCCTGAACTTATTTTCGCTTGCTATAACAAATGGGTTGAATACTTATTGACTCAAGACATTTCTGTTTTTAGTTTGACATTATGGGGAATTGTGTATAGGCCAGTGACAAAAAAACAACATTTAGTAAACTTTAAATTCAGACTGTAACACAATAAAATGTGGAATACTTTCTGAAGGCAACATCAAACCAGTAGTATAGTATGATAGTGATGACTCTGGAACACTTGCTTGTCCTACATGTAATGTATAATGCGAAAAGACAAGTCTAACTAATGCTGACATTTGGACGCATATGTTTCATCCTCAGATATGGCCAGCCATTAAAGTCCAGTAAAGTCCATGACAAATTCATGAAATTGCCTCGCTGCATCTATGGTTATGTCATCCAGACCCAAACTCACTCATGTCCACACGTACACAACAGTCAAATAATCTCTTTCAAGGCAGCGGCAGTCAAATCAATTACTATATCCTTGTATAAATGTGAAATATACTGCTTATATAACTAAACGCAGAGCTATCTTGAACACATTGCATCCCCAGTCAGAGCGCGGCTTGCACCAATCAATTCACTTGCCCTACAGCTATGATCTAAAGTTGCTAGCTACACATGATGTAGTTGAACATAGTGCTCACCAATCTCCGTTACCCAGAAGTAAAATTCTCACAAAAGTTGTCACTTCCCATTTGATGTTTACAGGTGAATCTGTCCATGAGAGATGAAGTGCTCCCTTACAGGCTTTATATCTGGGTCAGAGAGTGAACACTAGTTAATGCCAGTAAAAACTATTCTAGCTTGGAGGTTAGGGATACCACTGCAAATCTATATAAACTATCAAAGAACATTGCTAAGCAATGCTATGTGCTTTATGGTTTCTTCATGGCATTTACTGTACGTGGTGTGATCATAACAACATACAGGAACTCAAGTCCTTTTGTTCACCTGACATCGAATTCCTTACAATCAAATGCCGACCGCATTATCTACCAAGAGAATTCTCCTCGATTATAATCACAGCCGTGTACATCCCCCCCTCAAGGAGACACATCGACGGCACTGAAAGAAATTCATTGGACCACATATCCGGAGGCTGCATTTATTGTGGCTGGGGATTTTAATAAGGCTAATTTGAAAACAAGGCGGCTCCCGAAATTTTATCAGCATATCGAATGTGCCACCCGGGCTGGTAAAATCCTGGATCATTGTTATTCTAACTTCCGTGATGCATACAAGGCTATTCTCCTCCCTCCTTTCGGCAAGTCTGACCATGACTCCATTTTGTTGCTCCCAGCCTACAAACAGAAACTAAAACAGGAAACGCCCGTTCTCAGGTCAGTTCAACACTGGTCCGACCAATCTGATTCTATGCTGCAAGATTGCTTCGAGCACGTGGACTGGGATATGTTCCGGATAGCATCTGACAACAACATTGATGTATATGCTGATTCGGTGAGCGAGTTTATTAGCAAGTGCATTGGTGATGTTGTACCCATAGCAACTATTAAAACCTTCCCAAACCAGAAACCATGGATTGATGGCAGCATTCGCGGAAAACTGAAAGCGTGAACCACTGCTTTTAACCAGGGTAAGGCGACCGGAAACATGACTGAATACAAACAGTGTAGCTATTCCCTCCGCAAGGCAATCAAACAAGCTAAGCGTCAATATAGAGACAAAGTAGAGTCACAAATCAACGGCTCAGACACGAGAGGAATGTGGCAGAGTCTACAGTCAATCACGGACTACAAAAAGAAAACCAGCCCCGTCGCGGACCACGACATCCTGCTCCCAGACAAACTAAACAACTTCTTTGCTCGCTTTGAGGACAATACAGTGCCACTGACACGGCCCGCTACCAAAACCTGCGGGCTCTCCTTCACCGCAGCCAACGTGAGGAAAACATTTAAATGTGTTAACCCTCGCAAGGCTGCTGGCCCAGATGGCATCCCTGGCTGTGTCCTCAGAGCATGCGCAGGCCAGCTGGCTGGTGTGTTTACGGACATATTCAATCAGTCCCTATCCCAGTCTGCTGTTCCCACATGCTTCAAGAGGGACACCATTGTTCCTGTTCCCAAGAAAGCTAAGGTAACTGAGCTAAATGAATATCGCCACGTAGCACTCACTTCCGTCATCATGAAGTGCTTTGAGAGACAAGTCAAGGATCATATCACCTCCATCCTGCCAGACACCCTGGACCCACTCCAATTTTCTTACCGTCCCAATAGGTCCACAGACGACGCAATCGCAATCACACTGCACACTGCCCTAAGCCATCTGGACAAGAGGAATACCTATGTAAGAATGCTGTTCATTGACTACAGCTCAGCATTTAACACCATAGTTCCCTCCAAGCTCGTCATTAAGCTCGAGACCCTAGGTCTCGACCCAGCCCTGTGCAACTGGGTCCTGGACTTCCTGACGGGCCGGCCCCAGGTGGTGAGGGTAGGAAACAACATCTCCACCCCGCTGATCCTCAACACTGGGGCCCATAAGGTTGCGTTCTCAGCCCTCTCCTGTACTCCCTGTTTACCCATGACTGCGTGGCCAAGCACGCATCCAACTCAATCATCAAGTTTGCTGACGACACTACAGTGGTAGGCTTGATTACCAACAACGATGAGACGGCCTACAGCGAGGAGGTGAGGGCCCTCGGAGTGTGGTGTCAGGAAAATAACCTCTCACTCAATGTCAACAAAACAAAGGAGATGATCGTGGACTTCAGGAAACAGCAGAGGGAGCACCCCCCTATCCACATCGACGGGACAGTAGTGGAGAAGGTGGCGTACACATCAAGTTCCTCGGCGTACACATCACGGACAAACTGAAATGGTCCACCCACACAGACAGCATGGTGAAGAAGGCGCAACATCGCCTCTTCAACCTCAGGAGGCTGAAGAAATTCGACTTGTCACCAAAATCACTCACAAACTTCTATAGATGCACAATCGAGAGCATCCTGTCGGGCTGTATCACCGCCTGGTACGGCAACTGCTCCACCCACAACCGTAAGGCTCTCCAGAGGGTAGTGAGGACTGCACAACGCATCACCGGGGGTAAACTACCTGCCCTTCAGGACACCTACACCACCCAAGCCACTGCCTGTTCATGCCACTATCATCCAGAAGGCGACGTCAGTACAGGTGCATCAAAGCTGGGACCGAGAGACTGAAAAACAGCTTCTACCTCAAGGCCATCAGACTGTTAAACAGCCATCACTAACATTGAGTGGCTGCTGCCAACATACTGACTTAAAACTCAAGCCACTTCAAAAATAGGAATTGGATGTAACAAATGTGTCACTAGCCACTTTAAACGATGCCATTTATATAATGTTTACATATCCTACATTACTCATGTATATACTGTACTCCATACCATCTGCATCTTGCCAATGCCGGTCAGCCATCGCTCATCCATATATTTATATGTACATACTCGTATTCATTCCTTTACTCTTGTGTGTATAAGGTAGCTGTTGTGAATTTGTTAGATTACTTGTTAGATACTACTGCATGGTCGGAACTAGAAGCACAAGCATTTCGCTACACTCGCATTAACATCTGCTAACCATGTGTATGTGACAAATAACATTTGATTTGATTTGATTTGATTTGTACTGATCTATAATCTACTTGGAAAAAGGTCTAAAGATATATTGAGAGAGAACTGGCTGTTTATCATACTACGTCATACAGTACACAGTGAGCTCATTGTTCTTTTAGTTAGACAGTCTCCTGTTTAGGCAAAATGGAAATAAGGATTTAGGGATGGGTAATGTGATTAGAGAGAAGATATTTCCGTACGGTGCTTGTTTGCAGAGTTTCACTGACTCATTCCAATTGGCAACGTTTAAGTTTATCTGACCGTTGTCAAAGCATAGGAGACTTTACCGGCAGCCCAAGTCCATTCCTGTCCAAGGGTGTTGTATGTAAAACTGTATCCTACAGCAGCATCAGTCACATTTAGAAATGTACAGTGTCATTCCTTACACAACCTCATCCAGTTTGAGGTTAAGGACTTTCATTCTACAGCTAATAGGATGTCAGATTATACAGGGCGTCAGTGCTCTTAGTGATGTTATTGCTTTGTAGACCAGTCCTCTTGGGATATAGACTTCAAGACACAAAACGTTTGGGAAAGTTAACAGAATTTTGCAACCCCAGTACAGTACTACAGCCAGTCATCTCATCCATCACCACTGTATACCTTCCACCTGGGTAATCCACAGGGGCCAGAACACCCATCATACATTTTGGCTAGGAGTAGGTAGACGTTCGCCACACGACTGATTCAGAATTAGATATAGTCTCTCACTAATGGTTAAGATTGTGAATGGGAGTAATGGGTCATCTGTTCCTAGATCAGTGGTTAGGGTTGTGGCAGTGGAGAGGTGAGGAGTGATAGTGCCGCCCAGCTATACAGTAGCAGAGGCAGAGGGAGACAGTGAATAACATCAAAGCCAGCCGCTGAGTGCAGTGATACTGATCATATCCTGCAGCTGTTGCTCTATCTGAATGAATGAGTGGATACACCAGTGGGGGCTAGTTTCCATGTGTTTCATTCCCTTCCATCCACTCCATCCAGCCAATACTATGAGTCGTCCTCCCCTCAACAGCCTCCACTGCATTACGCATACTATAGAACGGCAAATGCTCTCAGCTTTGCTTTACTGTTGCAAATGGAAGACAGCAGGCATTTTCATTGGCCATGCTACTTCACTATAAGGAGTAGTGACTATAGGTATTATCCTCACATTGTTTGATATAACTACTTTCTAGGGTGTGAATAACAGTTTATCCAAAGTTTTACATGTCTGTTTAAACTATTATCTAACTTAACAAACAGTTGAACTGTTTAACACATGGAAGAGGAAGAGTAGGAAGAGGTATTACAGTAACAGTCAAAAGTTTGGACACCTACTCATTCAAGGGTTTTTCTTTATTTGTACTATTTTCTACATTATAGAATAATAGTGAAGACATCAAAACTATGAAATAACACACATGGAATCATGTAGTAACCAAAAAAGTGTTAAACAAATCAAAATATATTTTATATTTGAGATTCTTCAAAGTAGCCACACTTTGCCTTGATGACAGCATTGCACACTCTTGGCATTCTCTCAACCAGCTTCATGAGGTAGTCACCTGGAATGCGTTTAAATTAACAGGTGTGCCTTGTTGAAAGTTAATTTGTGGAATTTTTTTCATTCTTAATGCGTATGAGTCAAACAGTTGTGTTGTGATAAGGTAGGGGTGGTAAACAGAAGATAGCCCTATTTGGTAAAAGACCAAGTCCATATTATGTCAAGAACAGCTCAAATAAGAAATGACAGTCCATCATTACTTTAAGACATGAAGGTCAATCAATGCGGAACATTCCAAGAACTTTGAAAGTATCTTCAAGTGCAGTCACAAAAACCATCAAGCGCTATGATGAAACTGGCTCTCACGAGGACTGCCACAGGAAAAAAGGAATACCCAGAGTTACCTCTGCTGTGGAGGATAAGTTCATTAGCGTTACCAGCCTCAGAAAAAAATGCTTCACAGAGTTCAAGTAACAGACACAACATCAACTGTTCAGAGGAGACTGCGTGAATCAGGCCTTCATGATCGAATTTCTGCAAAGAAACCACTACTAAAGGACACCAATAATAATAAGAAGAGACTTGCTTGGGCCAAGAAACACGAGCAATGGGCATTAGACCCGGTGGAAATCTGTCCTTTGGTTTGATGAGTCCAAATTTTAGATTTTTGGTACCAACCGCCATGTCTTTGTGAGACACAGAGTAGGTGAACCGATTATCTCTGCATGTGTGGTTCCCACCTTGATGTATGGAGGAGGAGGAGGTGTAATGGTGGGGGTGCTTTGCTAGTGACACTTAACCAGCATGGCTACCACAGCATTCTGCAGCCATACGTCATCCCGTCTGGTTTGAACATAGTGGGACTATCATTTGTTTTTCAACAGGACAATGACGCAAAACACACCTCCAGGCCGTGTAAGGCTATGCTACGAAGAAGGAGAGTGATGGAGTGCTGCATCAGATAACCTGGCCTCCAAAATCACCCGAACTCAAACTAATTTAGATGATTTGGGATGAGTTGGACCGCAGAGTGAAGGAAAAGCCGGCAACAAGTGCTCAGCATATGTTGGAACTCATTCAAGACTGTTGGAAAAGCATTCCAGCGCGACTACCTCATGAAGCTGGTTGAGAGAAGGCCAAGAGTGAGCAAAGCTGCCATCAAGGCAAAGGGTGGTTACTTTGAAGAATCTATAATAGAAAATATGTTTTGGTTTGTTCAACACTTTTTAGTTTACTACATGATTCCGTATGTGTTATTTCATAGTTTTGATGTCTTCACTATTATTCTACAATATAGAAAATAGCACAAATAAAGAAAAACCCTTGAATGAGTAGGTGTGTCCAAACTTTTGACTGTTACTGTACTTTCTCCAAATTATTTGAGGGAGTGCGCACATGCGGCTGTTCTGTGTTGAGTGGTTAACAAAGAAACATTTACTCCTATTTGCTTAATTTAGAGTTATTTATGCAACTTTTGTTGTGATACAAATGTTAGGCTATATGTTTTAATTTGTATACATTCTAAGGCTGCATGATGCAACTCTAATGCTGATTTGAAAAAAGTTGCATGAAAGGCATGAGCTCTGTTTTGTTTTTTGCTTAGGTTGTACACACTTCATCAGTTTCTTATTCAGAATTTCACAAGCACTTGATAGATCCTCGAATTTCCCGGCTGTATCCCCTTTGTGTGGTCGTAATTCCCCCTAAAAAAACATGCTTTTGCCGCCAGTGGCCGTTGTGCCCTTGGGCTGATTACAATAATTATAATTCCCTTCTCCCGCCTGCGTGCCAAAGCACCTCTCACTCACCTGATGGATTGCCCTCACATCACATGATCGGGTCTTTCTCACAGGCTACAAGTGAAGACATACACATCTGGGACGCAACTGCGCTCATCCTTATCCAATTCTGAGGTGCATATTGAAGATATTGGAAGAACAAGATGAGTAGGTCCAACTAACAGAAAAAGTACTAGCCTATATCAATCTACTATCCCTCATAGTCTAAAAGTTTACCTATTCTATTCTGTGCGAGAAACAAATATTCCAAACAGTCTGGGACAGTTGTTGGATGCAATAGATCCCATATTAATAAAACCACTAGCATCGAAAAACCAATTTTAAGCAATGAGCCTGAAGCAACATATGAGAACGTTTATCTTCAAATGTTGATAAACTATGAGGCTATTGCTTCACATTATTAGCACACTGATACGCACATGGCAGTAGACTATAAGCGCAAATGTACCATTAGCAGGAAAACACCATTCTCACAAGTGACCACAAATGTGATTATGCATGTAATGCTTTTATTATAAAGGTGCATTTCTATGGTGAAAATTATCTGCACCAAACTTGAAACTCACAGCCTGCATATGTATGCCAGTTAGGCTCTACACCCGTTAGAAGTTATTTGGCCACTTTAGCTGTGATACAAACCTTATCAAAATGCAAAGGCGTATGGGCTAGGCTACATGCAGTTTGCGACTAGGATTTGAAAAGTAGCAAAAAAAAGCATGCGCTGCTTCTTGCCTTAAGCTGGGCATCATTCACAAGTGATCATATACGGTATATTATTCACAATTGATAGGCTAATGCCGTCACCCATCACACTATTCTTGATTTAAGAGGTTAATCTTGTCTTTACATATACTAAATAATATATTTGTGAAATTTGTTTTGATTTGGAATGGAGCATTATCATGCACCATTCTCGAAACGGGCAGCGGAAAAAAATACATCTATGCACTTAAATAGAGAATACTCCTGTTGTGAAGAGAAGCATCGTGCTTAATGTTAGGAAAGTTGAGGAACAAATATAGTAGGTCTACCCTATAGTAAGCTGATGGGATTGTCCTCTTTTTAATAGAGGCCATCATTCTGTTTTCTCACGCAATTCCATATCCTATAGAAATGTTGTGCAACCTGAGCTCATGGGCTCTCATGAAGTGTTTGATTTGATTTTTGATTACATTTGCATTGATGTCAGAGTGATTAGAGGGACAATAGAGTGCTGAGCACCAAGCAGATAGCAAGTTTGGTAGGCTACTAATGACCAGAAGCAGCATCAGAGCTTGGAGAAGCCTAATTACCGTGACTAAATGGTCACATGGAATTTGACTGCCATCATGACTCGTGACTCGTGACTCGTGTTGCGGTAATACGGTCACCGTAACAGCCCCAATCTCACCTAGTTTTTCCCTTTGTTGTGCACTGTAAGAACATGTCGTTTTGATTCAAGTGCACAAACATTCAGGATTTTTTCTCACCTCACATTTTTCCTTTGAGTTTTGCCTGTTTACACTGTCTCTATCATGGCATGATGAATAGCGTCCTTGCTGCCCTTTAAAAGGCACTTTGCCACTGTACGCATGCATGCACATACAGTACACCACATGAACACACACAGGGATTTATACATCCTGGCCAATAAATATGTTGTTCTCTCTCTATCTCTTCAACTTCTCCATTCTCTCCCTCTTCTCCTCTCTTTCCATCTCCTCTGTTTTTGATTTGACAGATTCAGAGCTTGTTGTGTGTGGCAGGGGGTACAAAGAGACAGCATCTCACAGAGAACAGGACAGAACAGAAAATACAAGGGAAGGAAATAATAGGCACTTCTTATTACAAACCAGGACTCTGCTTCCTCTCACAACTAGAGGAAAACAACAACAAGAACATGTGATGATGCTCGTCTGCTTGTCAAAGGGAAAACAAGTGCTTGTGTTCAATTTTATGCATCAGTGGCATGATAATGCAGTTCATATTGTCAGTCAACTGTGTGGCGTTTTCCTCTGAGTTTGACTGGGCGTTTTAATGAGTGTCCGCGTGCGTGCCTGTGCCCGTGTGTGTGAGAGTGCTCGCGTGCGTGTGTGTGAGAGTGCGTATAGTACGTGTGTGTGTGTGTGTGAGAGTGCGTGTGTACGTGCGGGTGGGTGTGAGTATGTATATCTTTCTTAGTTGGTGTGTAGTGAATGGCTCAGTCGTCAGATGACAAATTGCTTATGGCTGACCTTTTGACCTCTCGTTAGACAGCCAATTAGAGGGCTTTGTCAATGCCTCTGTCCAACTGCATATAAACACATGGGTGTTGTTGTTAAACCAAGAAGTTCGATTTATCTCATCTTCAACCGTACCTGTAGAGCCATTTCCTTATTAGATAAGAAAACAGAAGCGGATGCTGTCATGGTGTTCATCTATGTATTGCAGAGAAATGTGTCACTGTGCCTCTGAGGGAAACACTTAAAGGGAGTCTCTGCTCCAGCTGTTAGCTGCTGTGTGTGCCATTCTGTCTTGCTAGCTGCAGCATGTAACACAGGGGAACTGCTTTTTCTCTTGTGTGGTGTTCATGTTTTTGTTATTCACCCAATGTTCACGGGTCTGATGGACCCACAACATTTTTTGGTTTTTAAAGCAATACAGCCATAACAATTTAAGAAAAAATATTTAATACTTAGATGTTGACTTATATCAATTTCAAACAATATAGACAGCATACTTGGATAATATTTTCAATTTACCTCTACTAGATCACATTTATCAATAAAAGCACTTTTTCGTTTAAAAACATAAATAATTTGATTTTTGTAAACAAAAATTAATTATAATCAAGACGTGGGAGGAATAAATCATGTTTATCTTGAACAAATATAAATAAAACAAGGTTTTCATCACTTTTGATGTTTATTGCTTTGAACTGAACAAATTGGAAGGAGAAATTTTACATTCAGTGTTTTATGGAAATCATAAATGAGCCCCATTGAACACAAATTAAGGCCAGTCTACACACCACATGAGGGACAGAGTTTTACTGTGTGTGTTTTGCAAATGTATTTCTTGCACTTAATGCATGTGTCTTCCTGCCCTTCTTGGGTCCACACACATCGCAGCGCTTCTTCTTTTTGCTACCAACTGCAATCTAGAATGATGAAAACACTGAGTTTAGGAATTTTCCTAACATCTCACTCACTCACCCACATGTATAGTTAGAGCATGCCAAGGTAGGAGAGTCAGATATACACACATGCAACAACATCACTCACACTTACTTCTGGTATTGGAGTTGTTGAGTCTGTGGGTCGGGCAGATGGGGCACCAGCATCCTCCTCCTGAATTCTACTCACAATGGCTGCAGAGGCTGGGGTCCTTGGGATATGGTGCCTCCTCTGGATTTGAGGTTTCACCAATGCCTTGCCCAGCTCCTTGAGAAAGATCCGTCTCCTCTGGAGCTTCCCTCTTCCCTCTGTCCCTCTGGCTTGTTTTTTCGTACTGTTCCTACCATCATCAGCTTCCTCTTGAGGAGCTCTTGTCTCAGCTTGTGCAAAGTTAAAAAAAGTTAGCGCATGTGATGTTGTGGCCACGAAGTCCCTGTGTCACGTCCAGGACAACAAGCATCCCTTGGTTCTTCTCAGGGGCTTCTCAGTCTGGCTTCCCTGTATACACTTGCAAGTTCCACGCATATTATGAAGCAGCATCACAGGGAGCCCAGATCATGATTCCATATTTTGCGGGTTTAGACGGTATGTACTGCATGAAGGGGCAGCGGCCCCTAAATGGCATAAACTGCTCATCAACAGTAACGTTGGGCCCAGGGTTGTAAAACACCTGTTCTACACTGACCTTATTGTAGTTAGCTTGATTCTCTGCCGCCGAGCTGGTCTGGTGTCTCCAGACACATTGTTGCACGGAAAAGTTATCTGACAATTTCTGCATCCCACAGGGATTCTGTGGATTCCCCATTGGATCTGAATACACCAGAAAGGATAAGAACCCCAAAGTATGCATGTAAATGAGTTTGGTCGATCTCCTTCCATCTCTCTCCAAAAACACCCCTTCCCTCCAAATTAGTGCAGTCCAGAATGATTTTCTAAATGGTGTCTGGGATGAATAGTTCAAAAGAAGACTTTATGTCCTGCATAAAGTCTGGTTACATGAGTAACCACAACCCACGTCCACCCCGTATGGGGACGCTGGTTGCATCCATACGGGGTGGCTCGTTCCTTGGGCAAGAAGACCATTCAATTTCACAATTTTCTGACATCCATATTTTTCCTCCTGCAGGCTGATGATGAGCTGGTTACTGACGGGCAGGTCCTGGGGCTGGCTGAAGGTCAATCTCATCCTATTCTTCGAGCTCACTGTCAGACTCCGAATTGACAGAGACATGATCCTCATATTCGAAAAATTATTTGTCTTCCAAAGTGGAAGACGCTCTTTCCGTACTAGCTTCTCTCTCTGCAAAAATGAATTCTAAGGCCCCCTGAGCAGAGATTATTTTTTCCATACTGATTGATTGTGGTAAGGAGCCACACATGCAAAGCTATTTATTTGTTGTGTCCCTCCCCAAATGTGCACCTGGCTGTGGTAGATTGTGGGAAAATACAGAATTTTTTACAATATATCGAAATAATGTATCGAAATAATGTATTGTAATAACAATGTACATGTTCCCGCAAGACATTGTGTAGTTTCACACACTACAAAGGGTAAGAGTACGAGAAAAGTGGGAGACAAGCAGACAGGCAG
Source organism: Hucho hucho (assembly GCA_003317085.1). Lineage (NCBI taxonomy): Eukaryota > Metazoa > Chordata > Actinopteri > Salmoniformes > Salmonidae > Hucho > Hucho hucho. The sequence continues at coordinate 4,860 of QNTS01003490.1, read as the reverse complement.
GGAAACAGACAGACAGGTTATTGGTGCTATGTTGAAACAGCAGGCCCAGGAAGGAGGAAGACAGAGTGAAGGCACCTTTTTGTTTCATTTTTACTTGTTTTCACCTACACACACACTTTTCCACACTTTTATTACCCTCGAACACCACTTATGTAATATAAATGTGTAGGGGGGTGCACAGTGTGCACTCAATGAACATTTGTTATTTTACATGTTCTTCACAGAAAATGAGCCAAGGCCAATGAGTCTCAAGTTGAAAAAATAATTAATTGAATCATTTTTCTTTTAGTAAACATTGAAAATGGGTCCCACAGACCTGAAAACCACACAAGGGTTAAACACTGTAATGATGAGTGGTGATGCTCATTAGGGTGACTGGCGAGGTGGGGGTGTATGCGTTGGTGCTTATGTTTGTGTTTATAAGAAGTTATGCTTACAGTTGTAAACTGATACGATGCCATCCATCATGTTTCTATATGCAGCCAGGTCACCGGTGATACAAGTCAGAATTCAACATCCATCCATGTCTGAGGACGTCGGGAGATGGCGTGGAAACCGGTCATTCGGAGGCAACAGTGAGTGATGTTACCTTCAGGTAGGTTTTGATTTTCTAGGGTGTGGTGGATGGGGATAGCGGATAGACGTAAGCATCTGCCTCTTGTGCCAAAGGTTGGAAGCTTGAATCCAGCGTTAGAAAGTAGTTTTAGAGATTTTTTTTAACTCAATCCCAATCCTTAACCATAACCTTAAAAATGCAGAGTTAATGCCTAAACTTAAGTTTGAACACTTCGAAATTTGATGTTTGAGAACAATGGATGAATGTCTAATTCTGACATGAGACTTTGAGAGCTAGTTGCTTTATGAGATCTGTCTGTTTCAGGATGGACGCGAAGGGAAGTCGTCCATCCCTCTATCCCACCATTCCTCCATCCCTCCGTTCTTGCCCTTGTGTGTTCCCTGTCTCACGGGAGGCTACCTAGTCAATAATCGTCATGGTGATGGATTGGCTAGATGATTGATTGACGGTATGAAAGAGTGCGGGTGATAAAAGCCGCTCAGAGCGGATTAGTCATTCTGCAAAAGTGCTGGCAGGAAGCCAGTATTCCCTCTTACGGTCTCATTCCCTTTACAGCCAAAGCAAACAAACTGAAGGACAAACAGCTTTGCTGCTATTTCCCTTATTTTACGTCCTAATTTACAGCTCAAGCCTTCTCCTCCGGCTGGGCTTTCTATTTTAGTGAAGGGCTTATTCCTTTATGGAGACTGCTTCCTGTTTTATTTTGTATTGTGTTAATTACTTGACAAAAGCAAATCCCAAAATTTATGAATTCCATATGAAGGCAGGATATTCAGGCTTTTAGTCTAGTGTTGGATGCTGATTGCAGGCAGTTAGGATCTTGGATTGTTCTCTGCTGTATCTGTTATGAGAGCGTGGTGAAAAAGAGAAAACAGGACGGAGTGGAAGATATATGAGATGAGGCTATAGAGTTCTAGCTCTTTTGGGTCCTTTCTTCTACAACTCAAGGGAATAGAGGATGAAAGAGAAAGGGATTGGGAGACAAGAAAGAGAGAGAGAATCTGTGCTCACTGCCACCCCAGTGTATAGCCTGTCACTGTGTTGAGAGTCAGATGTAAAATAAGTATGCGACTGTGTGGCACTGGGCACTCATCTGGTGTTCTGTGAATAATAGTCTCTGTTACTAGAGGGGGAATAATGTTACTGAAGGGGGAAGAGGAACAAGACAGTAGCAGCCACCACACAGCGCTCCTCAACTCATTAAAAGCAGTACAGATTAAAAAGAGGTGGGAGAGAAGAACAGTCATGTTCCCTTTCTATCTTCTGTGTGCTTTGAACACCTTTCGTTCTGTCACGGGAGACAATCTTTATCTCCCTCTCTCTTTCTCTCCCTCCCTCTTTCTCTGTCTCTCTCTCCCTCTCTGTCTCTTTATCTCTCTCTCTTTCTCTCCCTACCTCTCAGTCGCTGTCTCTCTCTCTCTCTCTCTCTCTCTCTCTCTCTCTCTCTCTCTCTCTCTCTCTATCTTTTAGGGGCCTTTCTCCCACAGCCCTTGACTGTCTCTCGTCTCCCTATCAAAGGGCTTGATTTGAATATCAGAACACCATCATATCCTGCCCAGAAACACATGAACAAACACAGGGAAGAGCACACACACACCATCTGGGGATACGTGAGCCTGTCTACAGCAGTCCTTAATCTTCTATCATCAGACATGCACAACTAGCTCTCACAGTCTCATGTCAGAATTAGATGTTCATCATTGTTTCTCAAACGTAAAATGTCTAATTGTTCAAGGTTGATTTTATGCATTAACTCTGCATTTTTAAGGTTAGTGTTAAGGGTAGGGTTAAGTATAAAGCATAAACAACTTTCTATTGCTGGATTTGAACTTCCAGCCTTTGGCACCAGAGGCAGATGCTTACATCTATCCCCATCCACAACGCCCTAGCAAAACCAAAGCCTACTTGAAGGTAACATCACTCACTGTTGCCCCTAGTGGCCGGTTTCCACATCATCTCCCGACGTCCTCAGATATGGATAGACGTTGAATACTGACTTGTCTCTGAGGTGACCTGGCTGGACATGTATGGACCTTTATTAATAACCTCCATCCTCGGGAAACACATCAATATTTAACACACTCATCCAAAAAAGACGTAACATCCCCATCCTCAGCAGCACAAGATGTTTTGGGCCTGTGTGTGTGTGTGCGCGCGTGCGCACGCTCGTGTGTGTGTCATAACAAAAGCCTAATAGCAGGAGTCATGTCCTTAATTAAAATATACATCCGCTCCTCCATGAGACAATATTTTAATTTACACGAGAGTCAAAAGTAAAACCTCATTCTCCCTCATCTCACCACGCTCCAGGTGTTATGCTCTACCACATCTCCAGACATCCCCTACCCCAGCCCATGTACTCAAAAACTCATCCACCCCCTACCTGGGCCAATGTATTTAAAGACTAAAGTATGGACTCATTGCTGTTCAAATACCAGCCAAGCACTGAGCCAAATATAAAGAAAGCACCATCTGTCCAGAAAAGCATATGGGGGAAAATAACCACCACTTTCTAAAACACAAAACTAGTTAGCTGTTTGACTTTCACATCAAGTAATATTCATAACTAACAAACGTCAATTAATAGAAATCCCAGATCTCATTTGTAGATCAAAACATGTTGTGAATTTAAAATGATTGACCTTGGAGTTGGAGAGTGGAGACACTGAATGGGGTAGTCAGGTTATGCTGTCTTCTAGAATAATTAGACAATAAAAACCGTTAGACCATCAAGATAGGATATTTTATTGTTACCGTAGTTACAGTACCTAGTCGTGCTGTCTAAGTGTGTCACAAGTAATTCACAAATCACGGTGACAAAAAGAGACAACAAGAGTAAACAAATACAAAACAACAAGTAAAATCAATTAAATAGACAAATGTTGATTTAAAATATCTATTGCCTGTACAATGTGTGAAATTACATATCTTGTTACTTTCCTGAAAGGGCATTTGTGGTGTGAAAAACGAAGTTTCAAAGTGTTTTCAACATCGGCTTGATCAATGTAGTTCAGAGACACAGCTTTCTCAAAGTCTGCCCAGAAGTATAAGAAAGTGCTGGAGGCTTGGTGCTCCTGTTTCTGTCTCAAAATATTCCTACTAAACTACCCTGATTAAATCCCTTATCATTCACCACAGGCACCCATGTTTCAAATATACGTTGAATGAACTAAATAGAGAACTTGATAAACCTTAAGTAGGCACTTAGCTTTGTACAGAAAATAACACAATTGCTCATAGGAGAGTGAACTGGTGTAACACCTAAAAGCAAGCACTGACAACAGACATAAATTGAATAAAACATGTGGTTTGTCCCATTTCAAGCCACATGACGTCTCCTTCTCCCACCAACACCTATAGTTCAAGTGTAACAAGTGTCATATGGAAAGAAAGATAACAAAGGAACCAGGACAGAAAGTGACAGAGTGATGTAAGGGGAGGGAGGGATAGCTGTTTGAGGACAGAGATGCACATTTATAGGAACGCAGATATGCATTGGGGACACACGTGCACGCTCGCTCGCACATACACACACGCACACACGTAAAAAAACACGCAGTATTCATCAATATTCAAGGAACGGTCAAATTGATGGATGATTCCTAATATTTCAATGGATACTGTAACATCTTCAGAATAAAGCTGTTTTTTCTTGTATCAACCATTTTCCAGTGTGCCCTTACGTTGCGCATATCTATTGTTATGTATCTCCATCCCTTCATGTCATCTCTCTCCTCCATCACTTTCTCTCCATTTCCTAAATGTCTCTTGATGATGATGCCTCTCCTGTTTTAACTGCTTCATCTTGTCTGTATCTGACTGTTTCTTGCTCTCTCACTCTCTCGCTGAGTGTTTGTGCCTGTGTGATGCCGTGACTCTATATCTCAATGTGTTCTGACACTTTAACTCCCTCTCCCTTTCTTTGTCTCTACCACAGTTTGTTCTGACATATCCTCTCCCTCTCCCTTTCTCTGTCTCTACCACGGTTTGTTCTGATACTATCTCTCCCTCTCCCTCTCTCTGTATCCATCAGAGTTTGTTCTGACACTATCTCTCCCTCTCCCTCTCTCTGTCACTTCCACAGTTTGTTCTGACACTATCTCTCCCTCTCTCTGACTCTACCACAGTTTGTTCTGACACTATCTCTCCATCTCCGTCTCTCTGTCTCTACCACAGTTTGTTCTGACACTATCTCTACCTCTCCCTTTCTGTCTCTACCACAGATTGTTCTGACACTATCTCTCCCTCTCTCTGTCTCTACCACAGTTTGTTATGACACTATC
>QNTS01003489.1:91646-117443 GCA_003317085.1 Hucho hucho | reverse complement strand
AGGATCACTGTCTATACTATAGGAGAGCATGGTGAGGATCAATGTCTATACCATAGGAGAGCATGGTGAGGATCCCTGTCTATACAACAGGAGAGCATGGTGACGATCACTGTCTATACAATAGGAGAGCATGGTGAGGATCACTGTCTATACTATAGGAGAGCATGTTCCTGACCATACTCTCCTATAGCATGTCTATACTATAGGAGAGTATGGTCAGGATCACTGCCTATACTATAGGAGGGTATGGTCAGGATCACTGTTTATACTATAGGAGAGCATGGTGAGGATCAATGTCTATACTATAGGAGAGCATGGTCAGGATCACAGCCTATAATATAAGAGAACATGTTGAGGATCACTGTCTATTCTATAGGGAGCATGGTCAGGATCACTGTCTGTACTATAGGAGAGCTTGGTCAGGATCACTGTCTATACTATAGGAGAGGATGGTCAGGATCACTGTCTATACTGTAGGATAGCTTGGTTCAGTACAGCTTGTATTGTAGGATAGCTTGTTTCAGTACTGTCTGTATTGTAGGATAGATTAGTTCAGTACTGCCTGTATTGTAGGATAGCTTATTTCAATACTGCCTTTATTGTAGGTTTGCTTAGTTCAGTACTATCCTGTATTTTAAGATAGCTTGGTAAATACCACTGTATTGTAGAATAGCTTGGTTCAAGACTGGTGAGTCATCAGTACCAATGAACCCACTGCTGACTACTGGAGAGTCCTAAAGTGCTCAGCGGCATTCGTCCTCAACATCAATACTCTGAGCTTTTTTGATATGAACGGAGAGAGAAATAGTGAGAAAAAAATTATAACTGATATTTTTCATGAAAGTAGAATGGAGAAAGGGGAAAAGAAAGAGCAAGGGAAGGAGAGAGAGAAATATGGAGAGAGGAGGCAAGGTGAGAGGAAAGGGAGAGCTGGACATAGATTTAATCTAATACTGGAATATCTCCACACAACAAATTTCAAAAACCAATGACGCCAGTATCAGGGTTGTTAAATAGAGAGAGATTAAAAAAAGAGAGACGGTTCCACAAAGGAGGTGCAGAAAGCATTGAAGGGCAGAGGGAGTTCAGGTAAGACTGGCTGTGCTTTGCTCAGCAAAAACCCCCACTGCAGATGGGTTTGATGTCTGCATGGAATGGAGCGGAGAGGATAGTGAACAGGCAGAGCCTAAAACACACACACACACTCATACACACACACTCATACACACACACACTCATACACACATCATCTCAATAAGCCCTGTCTGCTTTTCTCTTTAAATCATTATTCCGGTGATGCCACACTCTCCGCCTTGACGGCCGTCTCACAGCTAATGCAGAACAACTCAGCCCCATGACCATGGGCGATTTCGCTCCTCATCATCGCCGTGGCGACGCCAGGGGCCTACATCCTTGCTGAGGTGCTCGGATTCCACCGGCATAGGGATTACATAAGTGAGGTGAAATAATAGCATTGCCAGGTTCCTTAATAGGACGTGATATGTTAGGTAGCGGTGTGTGCTTTTTGAATAATTCAGTGTTATTGTAAAGGGAGTCTGTCGGGGATGGATAGAATGGCGTGGCTGGAAAACTGAGAAAAGAGGAGTGAGAGATGTGCATTTCTGAGGCTTCAGATAGTTACCCCATGCTGGCATTTTCATAATCAGCCACCATTAGCCATGTATTTTTCCAGAACAAATCTGAGTCAATAATTACTAAAGCGGCAGGGATTACATTTTTTTCCTGTTGTTGAATAGTAATAAGAACTGATATGTGTGTACCGATAGGACGCATGGGGAAATAGTAGCTCTGTTTTGTACCGTCAAAACTGTGATTATATATAGAAGCCAGACAACATAGTTTAAATAAAGCTTCTAAAATTGAGTCTATCGATATGCATATACAGGGTAGCTGTGTGGATGAACAAGACAGCAAAAGGTGCAAATTCTGTAAACAAAGGTGCAAACTTTAGAAAATGATCTGGATCAGCTAGAAAACAGATCGAGACTAAATAATATGAGAATAATTTCCCTACCAGAAGACGAGGAAAAAGGGTGAGAGGACTACTGTACGCGATCAAGCTGATATCGGAGGAGCTTGGCGTGACTATCACTGGAGGATCTGGAGCAATGCCATCGGATCTACAGAGTTCCAAACTGCCTCTGGAAGCAACGTCAGCATAAGAAGTGTTCGTCAGGAGCTTCAAGAAATGGGTTTCCATGGCCGAGCAGCTGCACACAAGCCTAAGATCACCATGCGCAATGCCAAGCGTCGGCTGGAGTGGTGTAAGCTCGCCCCCATTAGAGCAGTGTAAACGCATTCTCTGGAGTGATGAATCACACTTAACCATCTGGCAGTCCGACAGACTAATCTAGGTTTGGCGGATGCCAGGAGAACGCTACCTGTCTCAATGCATACAGTAGTGCCAACTGTAAAGTTTGGTGCGGGAGGAATAATGGTCTGGGGCTGTTTTTCATGGTTCGGGAGAGGTCCCATAGGTCCAGTGAAGAGAAATCTTAACGCCACAGCATGCAATGACATTCTAGACGATTCTTTGCTTCCAACTTTGTGGAAACAGTTTGGGGAAGGTCCTTTCCTGTTTCAGCATGACAATGCCCCCGTGCACAAAGCGAGGTCCATTCAGAAATGGTTTATCGAGAATGGTGTGGAAGAACTTGACTGGCCTGCATAGAGCCCTGACCCCAACCCCAACCCCATCAAACAACTTTGGGATAAATTGGAACGCAGACTGCGAGCCAGGCCTAATTGCCCAATATCAGTGCCCAACCTCACTAATGCTCTTGTGGCTCTTGTCCCCGCAGCAATGTTCCAACATCTAGTGGAAAGCCTTCCCAGAAGAGTGGAGGCTGTTATAGCAGCAAAGGGGGACCAACACAAATATTAATGCCCATGATTTTGGAATGAGATGTTCGGCGAGCAGGTGTCCACATACCAATTACTACACCGAAGACATTCTTTAAAAAAGTAAAAAAAGGAAAGTTTTACATCTTCTTAAGTCTGAGGGTGGTTTTAACCTTCCAGACTGTGAATTGTATCAACTCGCTACCCAATGCTTTTACTTGTGACATATAGTTAAATGCACTAAGGAGGAACAATGGGTACATATTGAAGATTCTTGTGCTCATCCCCAGAATCTTTTTACATGTCTGTTTTCAAAGGATAAAGCTAACATTTAACAACTTCATAATTAACAACACTATAACAACATGGAAGAAAATGAAACATATTCTACAAGTACCACTTACCAAAAACACAACCTTATGGAACAATCCTTGGATAGCTTTTCAGAATTCACCGATAAATTGGTCCACATGGAAAACTAAAGGCACAAAAAACGTAAATGACTAGGTAACAGGAAATACATTTATTTCCATGACAGAATTAAAAAGTAAATTTGGACTGACCAATGTAGTTTCAAATCCATGCAACTTAAAAGTTACATATCACAAAATGTTGATTTTAAATATTTTTGGACAGCAGACCAGGCTTGAAAGATTATTATTTGAGCCAGAACATTAAGTTCATAATGACAGGGGAGACAAAACCTTGCAGAGAGCATATCCAACTGACAATCTCTTAGAAAAAAAGATACACTATTGGAACCTAGACTTAAAAAGAACTGATGTTAGCATAAGATGGAAGGAAAGTTGGAGCATAACTAACAAAAATGTATGCTTAATTCAGCATGAACTGTATAGAATGTATAGAATTTAAGAGAAAAAATTTACACATTTTACAGCACAACGGCAGAGTCATGTCTTAAGTGTAAAACTAATAATGACTCAATAATCCATACTTTCTGGGAATGCTAGAAGGTTCCGGAAGTTGTGGGCGGAGCTACAAAGTTTACTGTCAGAAGTATTACAATCTAACTTTTAATCCGTCTGTCTGCATATTTCAAGACATGGCATATGGGGGTGTAGTGAGATACCCGATGGGTTGGATGATTCTCTTCTCATCACCCATTTTGAAAAAACGTATACTAAAAACGTGGAAATCAATCAATCTGCCATCATTAACAAAATGGAAAACTAAATGTATCATTTAATTATTGAAATTGCGTAGGCTATGAAGAGAAACAAAATGGTGCAGTTTTAGGCCATGTGATGCTTGCGCTGGAGATGGGGGTGTGTGCTAGTGGTTCTGGGTAGGGGGGATGTAGTTGATGGAGATGGGGGTGTGTGCTAGTGGTTCTGGGTAGGGGGAATGTAGTTGATGTTTGTATGATGTTGTCGTTTGTATTTGTATGTTTTGTATTGTTTATAAAAGAAAAAGTCTTAAAAAATATATTTTTTAAAAAGTAATAAGGACACACGATGCCTGTTTGAATGTCTACAGTATGGAGAACAACGAAGAATCGATGAGGACTCTCAATAATTTTGGTCAAAACATCCATCTATCCATCAATCAATCAATCAAACAGTAACCCAGGTCTATGAGGGGACAATAGAATCATGCCTTTCAGAGAAATGGTTGGTAAACAAGAAAAGAGAAAAACAGAGTGACGCACAAGCTAAAATCTGAAATATTTTGGATGTTGGCAACAAACAAAAATGTAATTAAAAAATTACTAAAGCAAAGCAAAGTATTGTTCAAATCAAATCAAATTGTATTTGCACATACGCCGAATACAACAGGTGTAAACATTTCACTGTAAGGTCTACACCTGTTGTATTCGGCACATGTGACAAATACAATTGGATTTGATTTGAACAATACTTTGCTTTGTTTTAATAATTTTTCTATTTTCTTTGTAATTGTTGCAATGGGATGTCAGCATAAGTAACATTCTTCACCAGAACAGACTGTATGTGCTCCCTCATGCCAACTGTTGTTTTCAGTAATTTGTTACGGAATGGTAAAAATACTATTTAAAGCTTCGCTATCACCGTGCCATATTAGCTACAGTAATTAACTGGTGTGTGTGTATGTGTGTGTGTGTNGAGCTGTCCTTGCATCGCGGCGGTGTGGATACGATATGAGAGACAAACAGTGCAGAATAATCAGAGACACACAGCAGGGAGATCTTGTGCATAGAGAATACTGTAGAATACCCTAAAACCCTGCTGGCTTAATAAAATACCCTTGATATGCTGCAGTGATTCCACATGATCAACCACTGAGGGGATTGGAGAGGAGAGGAGAGGGGAGGAGAGGAGAGGAGAGAGCTGGCGAGAATGAACGCATAGAAAGGCTATACTTTATTATAAACCGGGTGGTTCAAGTCCTGAATGCTGATTGGCTGAAAGCCATGGTATATCAGACAGTATACCACGGGCATGACAAAATATTTATTATAATTACGTTGGTAAATAGTTTATAATAGCAATAAGGCACCTCGGGCTTTGTGATATATGGCCAATATACCACGGCTAAGGGCTGTATCCAGGCACCAGGCACCAGGCACCAGGCACTCCGCATTGCGTTGTGCTAAGAACAGCGCTTAGCAATGGTATATTGGCCATATACAACGCCTCCTCGGGCCTTATTGCTTATATACAGTACTGTAGCTGTAAAACACGCTGCAGCCAATTTCACAGGCACGAAATACAGCAGTAATCCAACTTATGACAACGTGTTATACGTTCAAATCTTTATTCCGGAACACTACATTCTATTGTCCTGGGAATTTCTAGCTGTCACAGATTTACTGTGGACGTAACAGCTATTTATGGCTTTACAGTTGAACTAGAGTTCTACAGATTCATCTGAGCTCTTTGACAATTTATTTACCAATTTATTTGTCATTACATCTGAAGTGCATTTACATTTGCCTCTACTCTCTAACCATGTGTCCTTTAGTGGTGCAACACTGTATGATTTGGTCAACCGATTGATGTATCCTCGTACAGTTGATGCACAAATACATGGATTGATTGCTTGATGGACTGGCTAATAGATGAATAGACTGATAGATGGATAGTATGGCTCCAAGCCCTATGTGACCCACCTTGAAGAAGGTCATGGTGGATCCCTCCTCCACCACTCCATACTCTATCCTGGTCTGCTTGGCCAGGTCGTCAGCCGAATCGATGGGCGACTCCATCCTCTCCACAGTGAGGAAGGCAGCCAGGTTGGCCGTGTAGGAGGAGATGATTATCAGGGTGAAGAACCACCAGATGCCTCCTACGATCCTGGTGGACAGGGCTTTGGGCATTAACTCAGAGCCTGGTCGGGGGCGAGAGGAGAGGAGCAGAGAGAGGGGTCAGCCCCGGTAGGGTCCTGGAGCCAAGAGGAGAGACCCAGCAGCAACCACCAGAGGACCAGGGCCAGCCCAGACCTCGGCATCCCGCCGGGTCACAGACAACACGCACATGCACACAGACTCGCACGCACGCACACACGCACATACACACACACACACCCTGGGCATCTAGGGCGGCAGTGCATGGTTGGGCCTGTGATGCGCATCCGGCCACATGGTGACAGTTTGAATCAGGCTTTTACTGTGTGCTCTGGCTGCATATTACTTTAGCATTCACTCACACTGGAGCAAACTGTTGATACACCAAAGCTTCTCTTCTTTTGAGGTGCTTCATCTGAAATCATTTAATCAAAATCCCTAGATGGTTGACTCAAAATGTCTGCATGTAGATGGATAGTTTCCAGGCTATATGCTATTCAGAACTTTTGTCTCTTAGTGTGTTCTTGAGGAGGGGCCTGTGTGAGTGGGTGGAGTGAGGTCTTCCTCTGGGGGCGTTGATTGAGGTCTGACTGGGCAGTAAGAAGATCATTCTCCTAAAGCTGCGATCTCGCACATTCACTCAAAGGCGATGAACTGTGGGAAAGATAGGAGGATAAGAACTCCACTTCTCTCCTTAGGTGAGACTCAATCTCCCACTCATCTCACTCTGCCTCTGCAGTGCCTCTTATAACTTTCTCCCAGTCCGGGCAGTGAGCCGTCACTCAGGGAGAAATATTGTGAGAGAGCAGAGACCTGACAGCCTTGTCCAGTAACATCTGAATTCATGCCCAAAGCCCTGTCCACCAGAGAGAGAGAGAGAGAGAGAGAGAGAGAGAGAGAGAGAGAGAGAGAGAGCAAGAGAGCGAGAGCACTGTGGAGGGGAACAAAGAGAGACACACTGCACTCAACCCGCTCCGCACATCCACCCTCACATCGTCTCAACCCCCACTTTCACGTCTCTTCCCATATCTCCTCTCACTCTCCCTGATTCTCCTCACCCCCGCACCCCCCACCTCACCCCCACCAGCCAGACACACAGTGTAGCATGATTCAACAGCCACACCATCATTACCCAGGATGCCTTGCAGCCCACACTGCTCATTGGTCAAAGCACTCAAATTAGGAAAAAAAGACAAACTCAGAAAAGACACAGTAGCAAGACACATGACATGACCAGGAAAAACAGAGACAGCTTTGTGTTCAGTGGAACAACACTGTATACCAGCTCAGAGACCTTACCCCGTTGAGGCCATTCAATACTATGCTTCAGACCAACCGACCGCCCGGAGCGGAGCGCGTCAGAGCCAAAGCAACTGAACCTGGTTGGGGCTGACTGTCATGTACCCAAGGTAACGTCATGTCCAAACTGCACATCCCACAGTTTTCTGGGGGTGGGGCCTAGCCGCGGGAGCAGGGGAGCCTCTCTACAGTGTAGGCCAGCGTGGTCGTCACAGAGACGCCATGCAGACAGGCACAGTGTGCTCCTCTGTCTCAGTCTCGTCCCCCAAAACCCTTCTGCCCTACAGCCACATCTTCTCAACTACAGGACTTAACACAGTTACATTGACAGGTACAGTATATTCTACAGCATACTTTACTACATCAGATACCCTGACAGACCTTTGACACACTTCTGAAAACATTCCTGCAAGCTCTAGAATATCCATTACACATTTAACTTCATTATACCCACCTGCACAAGGTGGATAAGAGTCCCAAGAGTTCTAACCGTAACACTTAGTCCATTTCAATTTGTAATCTTTTCTTAAAACTTACTCTTACAAATCACAGTATACAAATCTACAACGATTATACCTGCAAAAGAATCACTCATTCAAATTCATTTAAATTAAGGCTTGCATGCTAACTCATTGCATGCAACCAGCCATCAACAACGGCCAACTTTGCTTAGGAAAGTCAGTCCCCTCTATGTTCCATTCCATGGTCCAGATCAGATGCAGGGCAGACCCAGGCTGTTTTAACCATGCTGCAGACCTTACTGTCATCATCGCTACCTTAACTAACGCAACTTTCAAATATGTTGCATTACTCAGGGAAGGTAAAAAAATATGTATTACAAAGTGCAACATATCTCGTCTTGGCATGCAGTCTCAGTCGATATTACAAGTCTAAATGAAATCATTCCATTTCATTTCATGTGATGCCGTACCGCAGTTCCTTTTGTTTTGTTTTGCTTTTCTCAATCTAAAGACACAGACGCTAGTTGAGAAGATATGGCATCGGTTTGGCAGAAGGAAACAAAACCAGACTGAGGCAGGCTAAGAGACAGCACGCTGTTTTAGCTCTCATTCTCATTCTATCAACTCTCTCTGCACATAGCTCTTTACCTTCTGGCACATGGGGGATAGGACTTACCTGTTCTGGAACCTGTGGGGAAGGGAGGGAGGCAGGTGGGGTGGGGTTGGGGACAGAGGAGGGGTACAGTAGATGGGAGATAGGAGAGGTTGGGAGATCATGCAGGAACAGGGAGGAAAACGCTTGGCTATCCTATACTCATTCACCAATTAATCAATCACGCTCATCATTCACAATCTCAAGATCCCACCCAGCCAATCCACACCATACTGTGGACAGACAGACGCAACCAAACCAGTCAGTCCGCTTCCAGCTACATGCACAGAGGCCCCCATGCATGGTCGTGGGCCTGGTTAAGAGCAAGGTTGTCCCCCAGGAAAATAGTGGGATGTGTGCTAAAGGGGGGCAGGCAGAGGCGTCTACCTTGCTGCATGAGAGCTCCAACTCCGAACCAGAAACTATTTAGCAGGGTGAAATTGTTTTCCACTACATCTGAGTCGGGGTTGCAGGGGTGGGGGTTATACCACTCGTAGGGACTAAACCTGTGGCAATCGACAGAGAACACACACATACACACGTTTATTTCACTTGTGTTCAGCACTAATAGAACAGACAGACAGTGTTACAGACCAATACTGGCTTGGCTTGGCCTACCTGGAGAGATAGGGAAGAGAAACAAAAGTTAGTTAGTCATTGATCACAACAACATTATGTGATACTTTTGCATCTTCATATTGGGAGAATATACCACATATATTGCCCTACAAGGTAACGCTAGAAATTGTTATTGTACGCTAATATATGTTAGTTGTTGTTAGGACAATTAATCAATTAGAGTGTAATGTCGGTTAAATGAACAAAAGCACGCAAACAACAAGACGTATACCATCACTTTATATGTCACTCAGGTCTGCTTTGTTATTATCTCTTCAATTGTATAATCTCAACTAGATGACAGATGAAGTATTTAAACAACCCTTGGGACTGTGGAACGTCTTCTCACCACTTGTCAGCCCAAAACACACTGCTCATGTTGACATGCTCATATCACAAAGGCAAATTACTCCATAATTGAATCAATGGGATCTGAATATAACGTAAATGTCACTTGAGAAAAGCACTAATAATCCTTATAATCTACAGATGGCATTAAAATTCAACACATCAAATAGTTAATTCCCATCATGCCTGCCTAACTGTCTGTCTGCCTGTCTGTCTGTCTGTCTGTCTGCCTGACTGCCTGTCTGCCTGTCTGTGCTGTGCGGTACTCACTCCCACTCACTCCGCTCTGCTCCAACTTCAGCTCAGCTCACTCCTCAAGCAAAGAGATTTCCCATTTATTCACGTTAAATAAAAGTGACATTACATTAGTAAAGGTTGATTGGGCTACAATTAAGCATCCTGACCCCATTTGGTTTGTGCTGTAGTTGTGGAATCGTAGGAGCAATATTTAGCCAAACCTATTTTTTTCCCTGGTTGAAGTATGTGACTAATCGAATTGAATAGTCGATGGATGTATTCTGTGGACTCTCTAGAAACGTTTAAATTCCCAAAATTCCAAATTCCACAATAAAATCCCCCATGTCACACTCAAGGGGGTATTCTAGTCCAGCTCCAAGACTGCTGAACGTCCTTTAGATCCCACCATTCCCTGCTTTAACAAAATCCTTGGCCCTAAATTAATCTGTCTACTCAATTTGCCCCAGATTTGCTTGCTTGTCAGTTTGCAATTCCAAATTGAGTTCATGTGAACTGTGACCTTGGCAAGACGTATGTGACTAGCGACTGGTGTCCCCGGCTGGACCCCCTTAGTGGAGATCTCTCTGAGCAAAGCCAATTACCACACGCCAGGAACAAGGATGAGAACACAGATGAGCCAGCTTGTCATCCTACATCCGTAGCTGGCCTGAGGAGAGGGTGGGGTAAGAGGCGGGGAGATACCTCACCGCGGTGGGAATATTAAAACATTCCCGTCGCCGTACGAGGAGAACCACTAGCAGCAGCTTAACCTGCCTCTGAAGGTGGCACTGCCCGGCCACTCTGCCGGCCCCATCCCGTTCAGTTAGCTGTCACTTTGATCCAATTACACCGCCCTTACGTTATCTCAGGTCATCAGAGCCGCAGAGGGAGAAACTTTGAGTAAGGTCACCGCTGAGCGGAGAGAGAGGAAGAGGGAGAGAGAGAGATAACCACAGACAGACGGGTGGGAGGGTGGAGTGCAGACAGGCAGGCAAGAAGGGAACTCAGCAGTAGAGAAGAAACAATGGCAGGCTTTTATCATTTTATAGGGTCATCCTGCTGAAAACTCAACAGATGATACGCCTGATAACGCCAATGTCAGGGGAGAAGAATCAACACAGAGAGAGCGCTAGAAAGGGGCTGTTGCTGGTCTAGTCTATTCAATTCTAAATGACTGGGGAAAAGACATGGCTATACATCTCTATAGGCTTTAAATGAACATTCCAAGCAATCAACAGCGTTAGAATGGGGCTGTTGCCATAGACTATTCCATACAGCTTGAAAAAATACGTTTATATATGTCTGTCTATACACAAACCTTGCAACCAATCAGAAAAGCTCAGTCAAATGCTGTTGTTTGCTTATATTTCCAGGATGATGAAAAATCTATATCTGTAGTGTAGCATTGAGAGGCCGACAAATTGTTTTACATGGGGCTTTTGAGAGCATACTGAGACTCTTATTGTAGTAATGGTGGAGGACATTTGATTCCCCCAAACTGTAACAAGGTGATAATGCACAGAGATGGTGTGGAGGTGGTGGGATGTACTATAGAGACTGTTCCAGCTGTTTCATTTCATCACCTACATAACAAAGGAAGAAGGAACAGTGTAGGAAAGATATTAGAGGAAAACAACAACAACACCTACCACAACAACAACAACAACAACACCTACCAACAGCTGGTGATATGAGAAGGGTAACTTATTAAATCATGTAAATACAGTAATGTTGTGGTTTTCCCACCGTATCCTGACAGTGTTTCTAAATATGGCATGTAGATCAGTTTGCCTAGGGGGAGCCTAAACCAGACCTCATAATGTCACCATACAGCATTCACACACACACACACACACACACACACACACACACACACACACACACACACACACACACACACACACACACACACACACACACACACACACACACACACATGCAGTAGCATAAACCCCCTCACATATACANTACATGTACAATTAGCTTAGTTACCTTTCCAGAGAACGACTGAGGTTTGTGCCACTACACTGTACAGTACATGCATTCTACTGAAGCTCTACCATGCCTAGTGTCTAAAGGGGGCATCAAACAGAGTGAAAGGGATATTTTAACACTTACCCAACAACACTTACTTACTGAGATAATTGAAAAAAGATAGGTGCATATTCTGAACCAACTTAGATGACAGTTGCAGCGTTTTATTCTCTTGTGTGATCATATCGCCAGTAACATTGGAAAACACACATGCATTAACTGTAAAACTATTGGGTGTACAACTCAAAGAGTTACGCTCCCCCAAAAGTTTTAGAGTTAACGTCAACTTTTCTTTGTCTTCTTCTCCAGCGTGCCTCAAACGCCGGCCCTAGTCAGGTGAGAGCTACCAGATCAAGGGGAGTGATACAAGGCACATAGGTGCTTGCCTATGGAGCAGCAAGAGGAACTTCCCCACTCTACTTTCAGGCTCTGATCAAACCCTACACCCCAACCTGAGTACTCCATTCTGCCCCCCCCCAAAAAAAACATTTAGTGAACTAACACTGGCACTTGACTTTTTTCCCTCTTACTAGCTCTGACTTTGCTACTTTATTGAAGAAAATAGTACTTACTATGACTGTGATATGTAGTTGTCCCACCTAGCTATCTTAAGATGAACACAATAACTGTAAGTCGCTCTGGATAAGAGCGTCTGCTAAATGACTAAAATGTAAATGTGAAAATGTCAAACTCTTCCCTACTTTTCCATGCCTGAGAGCTAAGTCTGAACAAAGAAAACAAAAAATACACAACTACTACCCACATAAAAATGTACATTGCTCAGCATTACACCATCCACAATGTCATTGCTCTTATTTCAATAATAATATCCAGCCTCTAAGGTCAAGATGAAAATATAAGAATGAAATGTACTACTATTGGTCAAAAATCATACTAACCAATATGGTATCCATCAATATAAAATGTCGACACAAAACAGTTTATCACATGTAAAAGCTAAATTACATTTAAATCTTCTACATTACATCATTAATGAATATTTCAATAAAATGTTAGCGTTCTCTGTAAACGTTATGCTAAAGTTCGTGCAGGACTGGCCCTATTCTCCACCAGTGGACCAGTGACTGCATCTGAACTGGCACCCTATTTCTTATATAGTGCACTTCTTTTGACCAAAGCTCCATGGGCCCAGACCAAAAGTAGTGCATTATATAGGAAATATGGTGCCATCTCGGACACAGCCAGTTATTAGGGATCAGAGGGCTATGCTGACCCAACGTATGCACAGGGTCATATGCTGATAACTAGCCAATCAACTTATCCTGATGAGTTTGACAACACACACACCATCTGACTTCAAGTTCTAACACACACCATCTGACCTCAAGATCTAACACACACCATCTGACCTCAAGTTCTAACACACACCATCTGACCTCAAGTTCTAACACACACCATCTGACCTCAAGATCTAACACACACCATCTGACCTCAAGTTCTAACACACACCATCTGACCTCAAGTTCTAACACACACCATCTGACCTCAAGTTCTAACACACACCATCTGACCTCAAGATCTAACACACACCATCTGACCTCAAGATCTAACACACACCATCTGACCTCAAGATCTAACACACACCATCTGACCTCAAGATCTAACACACACCATCTGACCTCAAGATCTAACACACACCATCTAACCTCAAGTTTTAACACACACCATCTGACCTCAAGTTTTAACACACACCAGCTGACCTCGCGTCCTGACAACAAACATAAAAGCCTCACTCTTCATACCCTCTCTTCGCTTCTCCAATAATCCTACAAAAACCCAGACACTCTCTATACTGGACAAACAAGTGATCAACCTTACAAATGATCAAGCTTTTTAAATTGTCAGCCACCTCTGTCCTTTTTCTAAGTCACTGTCATAACTAGCAGGTTCTTACTGCGCTGATATTATTCCTATGTAGAATCTATGACCCGGAATGTTTGAGGCAAGATGGAGAAACAAACAGAAAAGAAAAGACAGTAGTGACTTTGAGACACTGGAGACAACAGGGAAAAGGGGGGCAGCAGCTGTTCACACCAACGAGCACACACATACATACACACATACAGTACCAGTCAAATGTTTGGACACACCTACTGTACTCATTCAAGGGTTTTTCTTTATTTTATATATATCGATATAATGGAGTGTTGCATCAGATGACCTGGCCTCCACAAGCACCCGACCTGGTTTGGGATGAGTTGGACCGCAGAGTGAAGGAGTGAAGGAAAAGCAGCCATCAAGTGCTCAGCATACGTTGGAAAAGCATTCCAGGTGAAGCTGGTTGAGAGAATGCCAAGAGTGTGCAAAGCTGTCATCAAGGCAAAGGGTGGCTACTTTGAAGAACCTCAAATCTAAAATATATTTTGATTTGTTTAACACTTTTTTGGTTACTACATGATTCCATATGTATTATTTCATAGTTTCGATGTCTTCGCTATTATTCTACAATGTAGAAAATAGTAAAAATAAAGAAAAACCCTGGAATGAGTAGGTGTGTCCAAACTTTTGACTGGTACCATACATACACACAGACCACACACACAGTCTTGAAACGGCTGGTTTAACGTCTCTGATCATAAGTTGTGTGTTTGTGTGCATTATCTCCTGAGCAGCAGATAGTTGTGGCAGACCAGGGAACAGCAGTGATGTGTGGAGACACAGAGACTGCCCAGGAATCACTTAACAGCAGCTGCCTGCTGCCTCTCTAGAGCAGCCTGCCGATAGGGAACACTCAGCCCTTCCTCCATTATACTGGGAGAGAAGGCTGAAACGGAACCATAGGGAACTGTCTTTGTGCTGGAAAATCTACTTTCCTCAGATATATAGACTTTTATCTATGTACCTTTTTCTTCAAAGTTGGTTGCATTATTAAAAGTTTGAGTGAATGTGTTTCTGAGTTTTTCAGTATGGGGCTTGGCTATAAAGTCTGTGTCATCTGAGTAAAAAGGTGACGATAAACACTCAGATATTGTCCACTTAGTGTCAAGACCGTAACATAATCACAGAGAGATGATCTTGTTAGTCAGATGGGGCAAGGTTAAATAATTAAGACGTTAGCATATAATAGTGTGTGAATGAATTTGCGGTGATCACTGGAACTGACATGTTACCTGGCTATGACAAACAGCACACAACTGACACCCAAGTAAGCCAGCAGAATATACATCCAGATATCGGGTGAGAGGGGGTTGAGAAAGGAGAAGACCCCAGGGTTGGTTCCGTTGGGCTTGCGGTAGAGGATACTTATCCCCAGTGTCATGAAGGGCTTGGAGAAGTCGATGACCTTCTCCCTCACGTAGGTGATGGCCAGGGGAGCCACTGCCAGATCAGCTTTCTGTCAACAGACAACATAAAAGGGAAGAGGGATAGGCTGTAAGTCAGGGGCGCAGGAAGCATTTAGAGCCAATCAAATTAAGAAAACAGGGCCTTTACACATCACAGAGTCCGTCTCACGGCACTTAGGAGGAGATTTAGAGCCCTTCTAGCTCTTGCTCTCTCTCTCTCCCCCTCTCTCTCTCCCTCTCTCCCTATCTCCATCTCTCTCTCTCCCTATCTCCATCTCTCACTCTCCCTCTCTCTCTCTCGCTCGCTACTCCTCACACTCTCTCCCTCACAACCCCCCTCCCTTTTTATATGCTCTTTCTATCCCTCCATCTCACATACATCCCTTCCTTGTCTGACGTTGAACCTAAACTAAGGCAACCCCCCCTCCCTCTACCCCAGAGGAAGAATGGTCCTATCGACCACAGCCACTAGGGCAGAGGAGTGTCAGGAGGGAGGAGGGAGGGCGTGAGCGATGGAATAAATTCTTCCCAGAAAACAAGATAACGTTCAACCATGGCCATATTTTTTTATTTCACCTTTATTTAACCAGGTAGGCAAGTTGAGAACAAGTTCTCATTTACAACTGCGACCTGGCCAAGATAAAGCAAAGCAGTTCGACACATACAACAACACAGAGTTACACATTGGAGTAAACAAACATACAGTCAATAATACAGTAGAAAAAAAATAAAAATCTATGTACAATGTGTGCAAATGACTGAATCAGGGGTTCTACTTTTTTATCTACATTCTTCCACAGCCACATCACTCGTATTCCATCCATACGTATCCCTCTGCGAGTCCTTCTTCATGTTAATACAGTATGTTGAGCTTGATCTTTCAATCAGGCCAAAGTCACATCTGAAATGTCCCAACCAATCCGGTCTCTCTATGTGGGGTTAAACCTCTGTGTCTCTCTATGTGGGGTTAAACCTCTGTGTCTCTCTATGTGGGGTTAAACCTCTGTGTCTCTCTATGTGGGGTTAAACCTCTGTGTGGTTGATCAATCTACGGCTCCATTGTGACACAGGTACATGATAAACACTCACAGCAAGGTCAGCAACATCACTTCACAATGAAATATCCTGTTCGTCACCATGAAGGTTGTCATACATCAATCTAGATTGAATGAGTTGGTTTGGTCCCAGCCACTATAATGTATGAAGAACTATTTCTGATATTAAACAGGAAATCATCTGTAGTCATATGAGGTAGGTTATCTTTATCTGTTCCATGTCATTTAAGGCCAAGTGACGTGACGCAATACGATTTAGATCACTCAATGTTGCTCATGAACAGGTCCTATTTCAACTGAATGTATCCAGGTGCATCTACAGTACTCTAGTTCTATGACTCTAAGCATTAGTCAGAGAGCACCAGTGATTTCCTTCAACTCCGTTTGATTGGTTAAGTTCAGCTTCTTCAGGTCAATTCACCATGTCCTGGTGAGCTGAGCGAGTGTAGACTCCTGTGAAGGGTTGTCTAGGCCAATTACTGTTTGTTTGTCCACCACAGATCCTGCCTGCCTACAGTATAGATGAGTCCCAAATGCCACCCTATTCCCTATATAGTGCACTACGTTAGGGCTCTGGTCAAAAGTAGTGCACTACAGCATGTAGGAAATAGGGTGCCATTTGGGATGCATCCTTTGCTGTCTAGAGATAGGTGGGTCTATATCTACATAACGGCCAACGCTCCAATCACCTCGCAGGAATTGGGCCCTGTGTGTGTCAAATCCCTGGGATCCCTCTCCCTCCAGCCTCTGCATGATCAAAACAAACATGGCCGACGGACCAGTGTACCACAGTTGAGGGAGATGCAGTGTTATTTAATGGGGTCAGATATTGAGCATTGGCTGTGGCGAGCCTGTTATTTTTCTTCCTGCCTTTGCACAGCTTATACTATCCTGGTCTTACTTTGTCAAACTTAATGATATAGTCTGTGGGCAGTGTGTGTGTGTGTGAGAGTGTGTTTGTGTGTGTGTGTGTGTCTGTGTGTGTGTCTGTGTGTGTGTGTGTGTGTGTGTGTGTGTGTGTGTGTGTGTGTGTGTGTGTGTGTGTGTGTGTGTGTGTGTGTGTGTGTGTGTGTGTGTGTGTATGCGTGTGCGTGTGATTGTTTGTTTTAATAAGCTCTGCAGTGGAAACAAGTCAAGACAGAATCCATGCTGTACACCCGGTCAAGAATGAGTATGGAGCGGATGTCTCTCTATACCTCTCTCTCTACCTCTCTCTCTCTCTCTCTCTGTCAATGCACTTGGTGTAGTTGGTGCAGAAGAGTCAGGCGCAGGACAGCAGAGATGAGTAACACAACATAGTTTACTCATAAGAATTATCTCTCTCTCTCCCTCAATCTCTCTTTACCTCTCTATCTCTACCTCGCTACCTCTCTATTTCTTTCTAATTGTCTCTCTCCCTCTCTCTCTAAGCCAAAAACATGTTTGTCATACAAAATACAACTATACAAACCCTTGTCATACACACTTCAGACAAAATACATTCCCTCCCACACCCTCTAACTGTTTACCACCTCATCAATTAAACTTGAATCATTTACATAGATCATTTCCGAGTAGTGAGGTAGGTCCAGACTCACGTGGTCGATCAGCTCCTTGACCATGCCGTTCCACTGGCCCGTGGTCTCATCCTGGGCCCCGTACCGGCCGTCCTCCACCAGACGCAACTCGTAGGTGAACCCCAGGATGCTAGCCAGCTCCCTCAGCAGGTCGATGCAGTAACCCTCAAAGCGGTCGTTACCGTAAAGGGGCTTGTCCGACTTCTTGAACATCACATAGGGCTCCACCTGTTAGGTCGGGGAGAGGACAGGGGTTAAGGAACACTGGATCAGTCAGTCTCTGGAGGTAAGGATTAGTATCTTTTCCACTCTGATAAGGCCTTTCTGTGAGTGTGCATGATGTGTGAGATAGGCTTTGAGCCTGACTTGCCTGGACACACACTGGCTACAGGAGAGAGGGAGGGGAACAGAGGGGGAAGGACCACTGCTGCTAAAACCAGGAGGGTGTGTGTGTGGTTGTGTGCGTGCGTGTGTGCGTGTGTCTCTGTGTGTTAAAGTGTGGTTGTGTGTGTGTGGGGGTGTGTCTGTGGAGTATTGGGATGCAGTCTCAGAAATGTGGTACAAGGTGCATGGAGCGATGGAAGCATGACCATAATAAGAGATAATCCTCCATATCTCTGACTCGGTCCTCCCCTCCTCTCCTCTAAGCCTGAACGTGCTGGCTGGGGGTCTGTCCCTGTCCCTGGCTCTCAGGCCACCAGATGCTTTGCAAATAAGATCAGAGATGCTGATAAACTGACACAAAAGAACAGGAGCCAGCACATCCTCTTTGATAGTACTAACAGCTGGGGAGATTACTAATGTCCTCTTTCACTCTCTGGATCCTCTTCCTCTTCCCTCTCTCCCCCTCTCTATCTCGTTCGCTGCCTCTCACTCTCTCTCTCTCTTTTTCTCTACCCCACTCACCCTCTCTCTCTTGCTTTCTCCACTATATCTCTCTCTCATCTCTCTCTCTCTTTCCATCCCTCTCTCCCTCTACCCCCATCTCTCTCAGTAAAATCAGGTGGAGAATATATTATCAAACAGGTGTTATTTACCATACAATTGTGGCATGCCACGGTACAAACAAAATCATGTCAGATCTCAACCAGCTTTCACACATTTTACTGGCTCAGAGATTTTATGAGAACAAGGAGATGCTAGTGGTGGAAAAAGTACCCAATTGTCATACTTAAAAAAGTTAAAGTAAAGATACCTTACTAGAAAATTACTCAAGTGAATCTGAAAGTCTGAAAGAAACTGAAATACTACTTGAGTAAAAGTCTAAAAGTATTTGGTTTTAAATATATTTAAATGTCACTGCAAAAATATACTTAAGTATCAAAAGTAGAAGTAAAAGTATAAATCATTTAAAATTGCTTATATTTTGCAAACCTGACAGCACAATTTTCAGTTTTTTGGTATTATTTACGGTCAGCCAAGGGCACACTACAACACGCAGCCATCATTTACAAATTAAGCTTTTGTGTTTAATGAGTCCACCAAATCAGAGGCAGTAGGGATTCCCAGAGATGTTCTCTTGATAAGTGCGTGAATTGGGTCATTTTCCTGTCCTGCTAAGCATTCAAAATGTAACGAGTACTTTTGGATGTCAGGGAAAATGTATGTAGTAAAAAGTATATTATTTTCTTTAGGAATATAGTGAAGTAAAAGTAAAACTTGTCAAGAATATAAATAGTAAAGTAAAGTACAGATGCAAAAAAAACTACTAAAGTAGTACTTTAAAGAATGTTTACTGTTAGTACTTTACACCACTGCTATTGGTAAAGATACTGTAAAACAGGCTTATATCGCCTTTCGCCCCCAAGCAATTCTCATTCTCAGTTTATAACAGCCTCTGCATATTCAGAATTCATATCAGCCAGTGCCATTGATTGACAATGTTGTGCTTTTAGACAGTCACAGACAATCTAGCTGTTACATATAGTATCTGACAGTGCCTGAGCACACCTACTGTAGGGCGCTATACAAGGCTCCGTTTAATGATGAAAGGTGGTTCACAAATGGTTAAAAAATGGTTCAAAAATGTACTGTCCACATTATGTCTCAATTCGAGAGGGACTTGTGTGATGATGAGAATACACAAACACAAGCATGTGCACACACACACACACGCAGGCATGCATGCGCACACAGCAGGTCAGAAATAGAGTGCACTAGGTCTACTGGGCCTTTATCTTCCAAAAAAGCAGCACAAATGTATTGTATTCCACAAGATCTCTGTCAAATAACCCACCAAGCTGTTAGAATCTGGAAGCCCTGTTTAAGTATGTGTGTATCACCATGGAAATTGAGCCATGGTACTATACAGACTGAGAGTGAATGACTGTGCATGGCGGTCTGTTTTTCAAACCCACACATATGCTTTACTTTCACACTGACTCATCTAAACACAAAGAGAGATAGACCGACATTAGTACTAATTAATTACTGACATCGCATTGAGACATTGTCCAATATTGGATTATTTAGTGAGTCAAGCTACATGTCTATTGTCTTTCACCCAATAATGAATTTGACATTCATTACTGAGGGTGTGCTGTGAAAGGCTTTATGACACACTGAGGCTATCCAACATACAATAGACAGAGCACACAGTGTGCAAAACAGTAGCAAAACATCATATACATTGCATTCGGAAAGTATTCAGACCCCTTCACATTTTCCACATTTTGTTACGTTACAGCCTTATTCAAAAATTTATTAAATAGTTTTTTCCCCTCATCAATCTACACACAGTACCCCATAATGACAAAGCGAAAACAGGTTTTTAGACATTTTTGCAAATGCATAAAAAATAAAAAAACAGAAATACCTCATGTATTTACATAAGTCCTTAGACTCTTTGCTATGAGACTCCAGAGCATCCTGTTTCCATTGATCATCCTTGAGATGTTTCTACAACTTGATTAGAGTCCACCTGTGTTAAATTCAATTGATTGGACATGATTTGGAAAGGCACACACCTGTCTATATATGCTCCCAAAGTTGACACCGCATGTCAGAGCAAAAACCAAGCCATGAGGTCGAAGGAAGCTCCGAGAGAGGACTGTGTTGAGGCACAGATCTGGGGCAGGGTACCAAAAAATTCCTGCAGCATTGAAGGTCTCCAATAACACATTGGCCTCCATTCTTAAATGGAAGAAGTTTGGAGCCACCAAGACTCTTCCTAGAGCTAGCCGCCTGGCCAAACTGAGCAATCGGGGGAGAAGGGCCTTGGTCAGGGAGGTGACTAAGAACCCGATGGTCACTGGGACAGAGCTCCAGAGTTCCTCTGTGGAGATAGGAGAACCTTCCAGAAGGACAACCATCTCTGCAGCACTCCACCAATCAGGCCTTTATGGTAGAGTAGCCAGACAGAAGCCGCTCTTCAGTAAAAGGCTCATGACAGTCCACTTGGAGTTTCCCAAAAGACACCTAAAGAACTCTCAGACCATGAGATATGAGACTCTCTGGTCTGATGAAACCAAGATTGAACTCTTGGCCTGAATGCCAAGCGTCACGTCTGGAGGAAACCTGGCACCATCCCTACGGTGAAGCATGTTGATGGCAGCATCATGCTGTGGGGATGTTTTTCATCGGGAGGGACTGGGAGACTAGTCAGGGTCGAGGGAAAGATGAATGGAGCAAAGTACAGAAAGATTGCTGAAAACCTGCTCCAGACTGGGTCGAAGGTTCACCTTCCAACAGGACAACGACGCTAAGCACACAGCCAAAACAACACAGGAGTGGCTTCGGGACAAGTCTCTAAATGTCCTTGAGTGGCCCAGCCAGAGCTCGGACTTGAACCCGATTAAACATCTCTGGAGAGACCTGAAAATAGCTGTGCAGCGACACTCCCCATCCAACCTGACAGAGCTGAGGATCTGCAGAGAAGAATGGGAGAACCTCCCCAAATACAGGTGTGCCAAGCGTGTAGCGTCATACAGTCTGAAGGCTGTAATCGCTGCCAAAGGTTCTTCAAGAAAGTACTGAGTAAAGGGTCTGAAAACTTCAGTTTATTCATTTGTCTTAGGAAATTTTATTTTTTACTGTTTTTGTTTTGTCATTATGGGATGTTGGTGTAGATTGATGATAAAAAAAAATAACAATTGAATACATTTTAGAATAAGGTTGTAATGTAACAAAATGTGGAGAAACTCAACGGGTTTTAACATTGTGCTCATTGTGCTAGATAACACATATTCCAATGACAAACATGGCAGCAGTGAGAAAGAGGCCTATTCAGAGGGAGGAGATTACAGTGGGAGGCGGGTCCACGTCCATTACAAACAAACAAACATTCTCCGAATGCACTGTACATACCAAGTGATATAACTGATTTCTTTGGTTTGGTGAGGTTATTCTCTGACCACTCCAACAATCTTCTGTCAGGAAATTGAAAGGGATCAATAATATAGCCGACTAGCCTAATGATCTGCTATCCAACTCAAAGAGATGTCTATTTCTCTCTCTCTTTCTCCCCCTCTTTCTCTGTCTCGTTTTCTCTCTCTCTCTCTCTCTCTCTCTCTCTCTCTCTCTCTCTCTCTCTCTCTCTCTCTCTCTCCCTCTATCACTTTAGGTCTTCCTCACTAGCTTTCTCTTTCTCTCCTGTCTCCTGTATTGGACCTTTAAAACATTCCCACCCTCTCTATCTATCTATAGACATTATCAGCAGCTCTCCTCTCTCCTCCCCTCTCTGTTTATAACCTAGTCAGAGGAGTGGTGAGGAGCCAGCTAAAAAGAGGAGGGCATTTAAGGGAATAAAGGTGCGATGCATGATGGGTAGTCTGGCAAAGCCACCTGAAGTTTAACTTTGAAGCGGACATGGCCTCTGTGCAGTGCACTCCGAAAGTATTTGACAGACAGACAGACAGACAGACAGACAGACAGACAGACAGACAGACAGACAGACAGACAGACAGAGAGCGAGAGAGACAGCGTGAGAGAAAAGACACTGACAAAGGCGACCGAAAAGCTTTTATAAAGCTACTATAAACCTAACAGAGAATTGAAAATTTTACGTTTAAATCAAATACCCTGCTGTAGACCTTTCATGCTGTCAAATGACTAGTGGCCTCATGGGTGGAATGTTATTATTATATACACTACCGTTCAAAAGTTTGGGGTCACATAGAAATGTCCTTGTTTTTTAAAGAAAAGCATATTTTTTGTCCATTAAAATAACATAAAATTGATCAGAAATACAAGTGTAGATATTGTTAATGTTATAAATGATTATTGTAGCTGGAAGCGGCTGACTTTTTATGGAATATCTACATAGGCGTAAAGAGGCCCATATCAGCAACCATCACTCCTGTGTTCCAATGGCACGTTGTGTTAGCTAATCCAAGTTTATCATTTTAAAAGGCTAATTAATCATTAGAAAACCCTTTTGCAATTATGTTAGCACAGATGAAAACGGTCGTTCTGATTAAAGAAACAATAAAACTGGCCTTCTTTGCAGAGTTGCAAAGAAAAAGCCATATCTCAGACTGGCCAATAAAACGAAAAGATTAAGATGGGCAAAAGAACACAGACACTGGACAGAGGAACTCTGCCTAGAAGGCCAGCATCCTGGAGTCGCCTCTTCACTGTTTTCATTGAGACTGGTGTTTTGCAGGTACTATTTAATGAAGCTGCCAGTTGAGGACTTGTGAGGCGTCTGTTTCTCAAACTGGACACTCTAATGTACTTGTCCTCTTGCTCAGTTGTGCACCGGGGCCTCCCACTTCTCTTTCTTTTCTGGTTAGAGCCAGTTTGTGCTGTTACGTGAAGGGAATAGTACACAGCGCTGTACAAGATCTTCAGTTTCATGGCAATTTCTCGCATGGAATAGCCTTCATTTCTCAGAACAAGAATAGACTGACGAGTTTCAGAAGAAAGTTATTTGTTTCTGGCCATTTTGAGCCTGTAATCGAACCCACAAATGCTGATGCTCCAGATACTCAACTAGTGATCAGAACTACAGTTTTCAGCTGTGCTAACATAATTGCAAAAGGGTTTTCTAATGATCAATTTAAAATGATAAACTTGGACTAGCTAACACAACGTGCTATTGGAACACAGGAGTGATGGTTGCTGATAATGGGCCTGTATGCCTACGTAGATATTCCATAAAAAACCTGCAGTTTCCAGCTACAATAGTCATTTACAACATTAGCAATGTCTACACTGTATTTCTGAGAAATTTTATGTTATTTTAATGGACAAAAAATTAGCTTTTCTTTCATAAACAAGAACATTTCTAAGTGACCCCAAACTTTTGAACAGTAGTGTGTATATATATTTTTTTAACAGCCGGAAATCTGTTGTTTCTATGTCAAATGGTTTTGTTATATTTCAGTCTTCTGTGATGTATTTACAGTGTATTATTGGGATGCTAACAAAAACAATTATACATTTCAACTCTATATGTGACATGGTACAGGGTTCTTATTTTTTTTAAGCCCATAACCATATGTGTGAGGTGTATACTTTGCTTTCAAAGTAGGTTTGTTTAAGACTACCAAGAAACACTCTGTGTGACCCTGATTTAGCCCACTGCAGTGAAAGGTTAAGAAGGCAGAACCACTACTAACGAGTAGTCAACAATAATTACCAGTGTAAAACATTCACCCATGAGGACATCAATTGTAACATACATGAATGCTCCGGTATGCTAATAAAGTTTGTTTGTAATGGACGTGGACAGGCCTTTAGCCCGCCTCCCACTGTAATCTCCTCTCTCTGAATAGGCCTCTTTCTCACTGCTGCCATGTTTGTCATTGGAATATGTGTTATCTAGCACAATGAGCACAATGTAGCTATTGTCAGCCCGTTAGCAGCGTATAACCTCTCACCTTCTGTCAACTGTGAAAGAGTGTAATTATCATAAACAGGCAGTGGGCCAATTAACACCTAACACTGTTTTATTAGTCTGCCTGTCTGTCTGTCTGTCCGTAGGACAACAAATGAAAGTATCATACAACACTTATTTTTCACCATGGTTATATTATTTCCAATGTGGTCCTGAATACATTCTGCGGAAATGTTCTTCCCTGGAAATTGAATTATGAGCGGATAACAGCGCTTTAATCCCAATTAATCGTATAAACACAGTGTCCGTGTATGCATGCCTGCGTGCCCATGTGTTTGTGCAGACACGCTGTGTGTGTGTGGGGGGGCGGGGCTGAGGTCAGAGCCACAGGAAGTGTCTGACAACATTACACGCTAGCTACACGCTAGCCACTTGCTACATGTGGAAGGTCTTACATGCCACCTCCTGATCCTGTCTCGTGTTGTGATCCCCGCAGATGGAGAACTAGAAGCATCTTTAATTTCAAACAGTGAGGGAGGAAAGAACATCTAAAAGGAATAGCTAGCTATCTCTGTACAGCAAACCTCATTAAAATACTTCTGTCAATTATGCTGCTGATCTGGAGTCACTCACCCTTGAATGCAAAATCACCTTGATTCTTCTAAAATTGATTATGTGTCCCAACGAAAATAATGTGTCCCAATGATACTGGCTTATGTGAGCATTTATTTTAGTTTTATAATGATTGGGCCAGTATGCCAAGAGGCTACTGCCTAGAGCAAAGAACAAAGAACAAAGAGAACCCACTCAGTGCTCTCTACGTGTGATGTGGAGTCATGGAAGACTTCCCATAGGCTTTAACTCTAAGAATCTGAAATGGTCAAAATATAAATAATTATGAACAATTGTGAAATACCCAATTAATACTACCAATATGCTGTTAATGAAATTTATTTGAAATAATTCTGATTTCATAGTCAATTAGTGAAGATAAAGAGTTGCTTGAATGTCTGTACCTTGAGTAGCCATGAAGAGTGTATGAAGAGAGCATAGAAAGTAGCTTGAAAGGTTGACTCGTCTATTAATTTATTTAGATCCCCTTTACCTGTTACCTTAGTAACAACTCCTTATCATTGGGCACTTGATAAGCATTGTGAAAAATCAGATTCTGCTATATGGGGAAAAGGGTTTATTATATAATGCAAACAAAGCTGATTCATTCTCTCTCTCTCTCTCTCTCTCTCTCTCTCTCTCTCTCTCTCTCTCTCTCTCTCTCTCTCTCTCTCTCTCTCTCTCTCTCTCTCTCTCT
>QNTS01003489.1:58220-71662 GCA_003317085.1 Hucho hucho | reverse complement strand
GTCAGAGAACTGGCAGTGTGGTGCCAGGACAACAACCTCTCCCTCAATGTGAGCAAGACAAAGGAGCTGATCATGGACTACAGGAAAAGGCGGGCCGAACAGGGCCCCATTAACATCGACGGGGCTGTAGTGGAGTGGGTCGAGAGTTTCATCTGACCATAAGGCGCTACAGAAGGTAGTGTGTACGGCCCAGTACATCACTGGGGCCAAGGTTCCTGCCATCCAGAACCTATATAATAGGCGTGTCAGAGGAAAGCCCATAAAATTGTCAGAGACTCTGTTTTCTCTGCTACTGCACGACAAGCGGTACCGGAGTGCCAAGTCTAGGACCAAAAGGCTCCTTAACAGCTTCTACCCCCAAGCCTTAAGACTTCTGAACAATTCATCAAATGGCCACCGGACTATTAACATTGACACCCCCCCCTCCATTTGTTTTGTACACTGCTGCTACTCGCTGTTTATTATCTATGTTTAGTCACTTCACCCCTACCTACATCTACAAACTACCTCAACAAACCTGTAACCCTGCACATACCCTCTGTATATAGCCTTGTTATTGTTATTTTATTGTGTTACTTTAAAAATCTATATATATTTTAGTTTATTTGGTAAATAGTTTCTTAACTCTTCTTGAACTACATTGTTGGTTAAGGGCTTGTAAGTAAGCATTTCACAGTAAGGTCTACACCTGTTGAATTCGGCGCATGTGATTAATAAAGTTTGATTTGATTGATTTGATTTGATGATCAAAACTATATTTGAGTAGAGAATGGCAGCATGCACCATACTACTGTACAGCACTACAGCCAGTACACCATACTACTGTACAGCGCTACAGCCAGTAGACCATACTACTGTACAGCACTACAGCCAGTAGACCATACTACTGTACAGCACTACAGCCAGTACACCATACTACTGTACAGCACTACA
This sequence comes from Hucho hucho, assembly GCA_003317085.1. Lineage (NCBI taxonomy): Eukaryota > Metazoa > Chordata > Actinopteri > Salmoniformes > Salmonidae > Hucho > Hucho hucho. Next base: position 70,729 of record QNTS01003489.1, on the reverse strand, counting down.
GCCAGTAGCAACAGTCTTTCAGTGGAGAAATACAGCATCACATTATGCACTATACTATCTATAGCATTAGCTCCACAACACAGCACTACAGCCTGCAGCCTCATTACTACAGTGTTACAGCCATGCACTGTACAGCTTTAGACATTAACAGTGAAGTGATGATTTCTTCAGCTCTATTATCTTCTCATGGAGCCCATAGTTACCTTGGAGAGACGGATCTCTTACTATTTAAATTCATTAGCAAAACCGTAATAGATTTCCCTTAATTATTCCTCTATTCAGTGGAGTCGTCCTTCCATTCTCCTCCACCAGATTAGGCCTCTTTCCCACAAAGTGTGATATGATATTATTTTTAATCCATTTCTCTATAATACGCCACTGTGTGTTACTCCCTCTCTCTCAGCCTTCCCTTCCTTCCTTCCTCAGGCTTTTTTTTGTCTGAAACAAGGCCCTGATTAAATGGAGACAATGATGCAAGTTTCAATTCAGAAATGAGAAAAGATAATCCTCTGTTTAAGATTTCCTCAGGGTGGGAAGATTGAAGACTGCCGAGGGAACCTCTTTTTTTTGACATTTTTGCATTGTATTTCACTTTTACTCCACACCTGTGGTTTATGAAGCAGGTGACAAATAAAATGTGATTTGATTTGAAATGATCTGTAGGCTGGCATCCGTGTTCCGATGGATACAAGTTTTTTTGTGTTACTATAGTAAGGTTAAATAATGATTGTGTTTCTACAATAAGTTGACATAATGTACACAATAAGCCTTGCATTCTCGTATTCCATGGGCAGTGTGTGTGTGTGCGTGTTTGCATCTAGTGTATACAGTATGTGTGAACTCATCTCTCCAAACTCTGTCATGGAGGAAGTCAATTCAAGATGAGACCCTTTTTCCTTCTGCAATAGTTATAGGGTGGATTTACTGCTGGAGCGTAGCTCTGTGTGACTTTCAGGAAGGCCTTTCTCTCAATATCAAAGCAGCGCTCATTCACAGTAACTGATCTGCTCTTCTTCCTCCATATGTAATTACAGAAGCCTTTCATTTGGGATACAATCAAATCACATTTTATTGGTCACATACACATGGTTAGCAGATATTATTGTGAGTGTAGCGAAATGCTTGTGCTTCTAGTTCCGACAGTGCAGTAGCGACCTAATACACACAAATCTAAGTAAAGGATATACAAGAATATATACATATAAATATATGGATGAGCGATGACCGAGCGGCATAGGCAAGATGCAATAGATAAATAATATAAAATACAGTATATACTGTACATATAAGATGAGTAATGCAAGTTATGTAAACATTATTAAAGTGTCTAGTGATCGATTTATTAAAGTGGCCAATGATTTCAAGTCAGTATGTAGGCAGCAGCCTCTCTGTGTTAGTGACGGCTGTTTAACAGTCTGATGGTCTTGAGATAGAAGCTGTTTTACAGTCTCTTGGTCCAAGCTTTGATGCACCTATACTGACCTCGCCTTCTGGATGGTAGCGGGGTGAACAGGCAGTGGCTCGGGTGGTTGTTGTCCTTATTTTTGTCCTTCCTGTGACATTGGGTGGTGTAGGTGTCCTGGAGGGCAGGTAGTTTGCCCCCGGTGATGCGTTGTGCAGACCGCACCACCCTCTGGAGAGCCCTGCGTTTGTGGGCAGTGCAGTTGCCGTACCAGGCGGTGATACAGCCCGACAGGATGCTCTCAATTGTGCATCTGTAAAAGTTTGTGAGGGTTTTAGGTGGCAAGCCAAATTTCTTCAGCCTCCTGAGGTTGAAGAGGCGTTGTAGCGCCTTCTTCACCACATTGTGTGGGTGGACCATTTCAGTTTGTCTGTGATGTGTACGCCGAGGAACTTAAAACTTTCCACCTTCGATGTGGATAGGGGGGTGCTCCCTCTGCTGTTTCCTGAAGTCCACAATCATCTCCTTTGTTTTGTTGACGTTGAGTGAGAGGTTGTTTTCCTGACACCACACTCCAAGTGACCTCACCTCCTCCCTATAGACTGTCTCGTTGTTGCTGGTGATCAAGCCTACTACTGTTGTGTCGTCTGCAAACTTGATGATTGAGTTGGAGGTGTGCATGGCCACGCAGTCATAGGTGAACAGGGAGTACAGGAGGGGGCTGAGCACGCACCCTTGTGGGGCCCCAGTGTTGAGGATCAGAGAAGTGGTGATGTTGTTTCCTACCTTCACCACCTGATGGTGGCACGTCAGGAAGTCCAGGACCCAATTGCACAGGGTGGGGTTGAGAGCCAGGGCCTCAAGCTTAATGATGAGCTTGGAGGGTGCTATGGTGTTGAATGCTGAGCTGTAGTCAATGAACAGCATTCTGACATAGGTATTCCTCTTGTCCAGATGGGATAGGGCAGTGTGCAGTGTGATGGCAATTGCGTCGTCTGTGGACCTATTGGGACGGTAAGCAAATTGGAGTGGGTCCAGGGTGTCTGGCAGGATGGAGGTGATATGATCCTTGACTAGTCTCTCAAAGCACTTCATGATGACGGAAGTGAGTGCTACGGGGCGATAGTCATTTAGCTCAGTTTCCTTAGCTTTCTGGGGAACAGGAACAATGCTGGCCCTCTTGAAGCATGTGGGAACAGCAGACTGGGATAGGGACTGATTGAATATGTCCGTAAACACACCAGCCAGCTGGTCTGCGCATGCTCTGAGGACACAGCCAGGGATGCCATCTGGGCCAGCAGCCTTGCGAGGGTTAACACATTTAAATGTTTTCCTCACGTTGGCTGTGGTGAAGGAGACCCTGCAGGTTTTGGTAGCGGGCTGTGTCGGTGGCACTGTATTGTCCTCAAAGCGAGCAAAGAAGTTGTTTAGTTTGTCTGGGAGCAGGACGTCGTGGTCCGCGACGGGGCTGGTTTTTCCTTGCCCTAATTTCGTCTACCTTGTTATCTAGAGACTGCACATTAGCGAGTAATATACTTGGAAGCGGAGGGGGGTGTGCGCGCCTCCAAAGACTGACCAGAAGTCCGCTCCGTCTACCTCTTCTGCGGCGACGTTGTTTTGGGTCGGCCTCTGGAATCAGATCAAATGACCTGGGTGGTGGTGCAAACAAAGGATCCGCTTCGGAAAATTCGTATTCCTGGTTGTAATGTTGGTAAGTTTACGTCGCTCTGATCTCCAGGCCTGGAGTCAACAACCCTAAAGCCTTATAACCCTCTGTCTGTCTATGGAAAGCAGCTCTATGTCACTGTAGTCAACTACCTTAGAACCTCTGTCTGTCTATGGACAGCTTACTTACTTACTCCTCGTTGCTCTGTCGAGCCACAACAGTCTATGTACATCAACACAATGTGACTGTGATAATCCAATGGAACATTAAAGTCCTTTGTCTGTCTGTTAACAGCATAATGTAGCTTTGGCACACATCACAATAACCAACAGAAAAGACACATGAAAAAAGAAACGGATGCAAAAGGGAAAAATGTGGACCTCGATAATCCGCCATCGAGAAATACAAAGTACAACCATCTAAATATAGCCCCTACTGCTGACACTGACACTGTAAAAAAGGTTCACAGTTTAGTTCACTTCACAATGAATATTGGCCACAGTACAGAAATGATACATCTGAAGTCAGACACACATCTAATAGTAAATGCTCTGCTATCTATGATAAACCCATTCACCAGACACAGAACAGCCTCTTCCTGTCACTAAAACTTAAACAGAGGAGAGAGAGAGAAAAAAACAATTAGCCGAGAGGTCCCTGGGATCATGAGTAATAATTTGATTGAAATTAAGTGACAGGTTTAACAAGCAGGGATAATTTCACATTTTCTTTCTTCCTGGGGGAAATCTGCCCTTTAATTGGGTTTGCAGGGCCTCATTGTTTGGCAAACAGTCCTAAAGCATACCGAGGCCCAGGCTGCCACTGTGTCTCATTATCCTCCACACAGTCTCAGTGTCACATTCCCCCGTCTCCCACCATCTCTCCATCTGGCTATCCCTCTTTCTCTCTCTCCTTCTCACTCCCACCATCTCTCTGTCTGCCCCTCCGTCTCTCTCTTGCTCTTTCTATCTCTCTTTCTCTTTCTCTCTCTTCTTTCTCTCTCCTTTTCCCTCCTCTCACGAGCTCACGCGCCCAAGCACACTGATGGATGTGTGTGTTTCCCCTTCCGTGACTGTGATAGTATTACTAAGACTTGCGCACACATTAAAACTGCTACCTGGTATATGTTGGTATTTATTTCTGGGTCTATGGGTTTTATTTAACAGGAAAAACAAATCATTAAATTCTGGTCCACCATTACAGTCTGTTACCACACACATGGTAACACAATCAGACACAATGTGTGTGAAGCGAACATGAAAAGCTCTCTCCCTCTCTCCCCCTCTCCTTCTCTCCCTCTTCCCCTCTCTCTCTCTATTCCTCTTCCCTTCTCTCTCCATCTCTCCCTCTTCCCCTCTCTCCCTCTTCCCCTCTCTCCCTCTCCTTCTTCCCCTTCTCCCTCTATTCCTCTTCCCCTCTCTCCCTCTCCCTCTTCCCCTCTCGCCTTCTCTCCCTCTTCCCCTCTCTCCCTCTATTCCTCTTCCCTCTATTCCTCCATTACTGGATGCTATTCTGTCATACTAGAAAATGAAAAGTCCCTCCAATTTTCACTGCAAGATCATTTCCACAGAAAACATCTGTTGACAATGTCGCCTATTGAACCCATTCTCCCTATTACTGAGATGGTGATGGGTGGGCTGTTGATTGCTGTTAGTCTGTCGGGCAGGGTACTGTGCACACATACAGACACACACCCACACACAAACATAGATACACACCCCAGTGTACTGCAGCATGTCTGATATTCTCAGTGGCTCCATTGTGGGGAAATTGAAGCAGCAGTGTGTGGCTGCAGATGGCTGTTATTGTGAACCAGGGGGAAACTACTGCCACCATCATGGCTCCAGCCAGGACCCAGAATAATGGGGGAACTCAATGGAGTGTTAAATAGGAAATCATCTGTTTTCAGCCACACATTTAATGTCATTACCTCTCACCCAGTCTTTTCCCCTCTCTTTCTTTGCCAACTTTCTCTTCTTTTATTCTCTCTCTCTCTCTCTCTCTCTCTCTCTCTCTCTCTCTCTCTCTCTTACAGCCTCATTGTTGTTGTTGAGGGCCCTAGGTTATCTAATCTAGCATGGGCAGTTTTTCCACTGCGTGTTCACAATAGAGCCATTTGGGCTTGTAATGTGGGTCTGTGCTCCCTCTCACTACCCTCTTCCAGACGACAAGTACCTCCCCCCAGCAGGGTTTCTCCATTAGGGACCTGATAGTCTCACCCTACCTGCTGCACACGCACACACACACAATCAGACCTCCTCTACCCAGATTATCTAGTCCATTTTCTCTTCTCCTTAATGGCCAACCTCATGAGGAGAGTCATCCGGCTTTATGACTTTAAAACAGGGAGCAGGGAAACTGATTGAAAAACAGCAGAGGTTTCTGATAGTTAGGGTGAAAGTAATTAGCCGGGGAGAGCAGAGGTCTGAACAGGTGTGTGAATTACCCTAGGCCTGGCAGGATTATTTGTCCTCTCAGGGGTGTTCTTTGATCCCCCTATAGTCTTCCTATGGCTTGTTTTGATTTGAGGTGAACAGTGCGTGGTGGACGAATATCATAGAAACACAACTGTGTCTCTCTTGACTGCACAGAGATCCAGGAATTACTAGCTGTACCCACAAATAGATGTAAGATGTTGTTGGCTGTTGGTCAAAAACACATTACATCACACAGCTGCTAATTTTAGCTCCTCTCTTATGGCCCTTTCTGAAAATAACAAAATCTATCGTTTTATACTCCACTTCTCTCACTTCTTCGCACTCCTGTAATCCACACTGAACAGATCTCACATCTCACACCTAACTACAGACTTGTCTCCCAGAGGTTGCAGCAATGCGCGCAGGCGCACACACACACTCGCAAACACACACACACACACACTCACACAAACACAGAGTCTAGCGGATCACTGTCGCCTGACATCAGGTTGCTACCATGAGGAATCGCCGCAGGCTGAGCAAAACCTTTTCACTTCACTGCACTGTCACACTCCTACTGGAGGAGTACAGTCTAAAAGCAGCAGCAGCAACTGGAATAAAAAGGAAGAAAACCGTTTTGTTCCTTTCTAAGATTTATTTAAGAGAGGTAAGCTTTGGTTTTTATACCTTCAGGTACTTTGACTGTAGCTGAGTGAGTTTGCTTTCATGTTCCGTGAAAATCCCATCTTGTAAGAAGAAGAAGAGTCTCAAGATCAAGCTGCTTCACATTTTTGCTGTCTGTCTGTTTTATTGTCTCTCTTCAATTCTGCTAGAGCCCCCTTCCCCATTCTTTTCCCCACCCCACCTCAGTGCAGACAGGACCCACAGGGCAGATTGGACACCTGGTCCTTTTCATTAGGACACACTGTCGCAAAAAATTTGAAACAAAAACAAGTGTTTCTGATTGGACCTTTTCTGGTGATTCTTCCCCGTTTTAGTCTCAGTTTTCTTCCGTTTAACTATTCATTATAGGATCCTGGAATGTCACTAAATAGTTAATCTTCCTAATTGATTTTCTATCTTTAATAAGAGGATACTGACTGCAAGGAGGGAGCACTGGGGCCATTTCATTAACTCTGAACTCTGACCCTTTATGACCCCATCCCTTATTTGACCCTCAGGACAATATGACAGGACCATTAAACATTATGTTTAAGAACCATACCAATGTGGAATTGAACTGGTCATCCATGTCTACATTACCCTTCAAAATGTAACCAAATGCTGAATTGGACAGGTCATCTGTTTGGCCACAGTCCATAAGGTAGTGTTGTTTTCTAAGTGAACTTTAATTTACATAACAGAGGTCTGATACGTGTTAGGGGATTTGGATGAGGATTTTGAATAGACAGTCTATTATAAACCTTCAGCTCTTGTGAGTCAGTCATTTTGAGGCTAACAGTAAATTGCGGCACTTCTTTACACACTCTTGGTATTATTGCCAGAATAAATGTGAATTGGATAATGTCCATCACAAAGCTAGGACTGTGGTATTATCTTTTCTTATAGAATTTTGCATGAGATGTTTATCATGGTGGCTCATCACCCAATCCTGTATTCTAACATGACTGTGACCTTGTATTAAATATAATTCATTCATACAACTAAGAAAATGTCCTCCAGGCCCTGCCTATAATCCTGGAGGTAAGGGATTGAATAGAAGAAAAAAAATTCTCTGCTCTATTACACATAAAGACGCCCTGTGAGCAGCTGTCTGATGAGAGGCCCTTTTAGTCAAAGTAGGAAAAGACTCAAAGGGAGACCATGCCATCAGATGGCTTTCTTGATGTATTTTTGTTTTGAAGAGGTGGAAGGTAGCCCAGAGGCCTTGTTTTGAGCTCTCTTTGTACATGCATGTGTGTTTATGTGCATGTGTGTTTATGTGCATGTGTGTGTGTACATGTCTGAGCAGCTGCAGGTTTATACCTGACTCACCAGTGGCTCACAGCGACATTACATCCCTGAACAACAAAACAATGCATCATGGGTAATACTGAGAGAACTTTGTGGGTACTGATTTCACCTTTATTTAACCAGGTAGGCAAGTTGAGAACAAGTTCTCATTTACAACTGCGACCTGATGAGAGTGAACACTTGAACATGTATTATTGTGTGAGAACTAGATTAGTTTGATATCATAATCTGTGTTATCTATATAGCTCATTCTTAACATTAATCTTGTGTGAGTTACAACTGTTCAGATTATGTGAGTGAGATCAGTCCTGACAGTCCAGTGCAGTAAAGGGGGTGCCACACTCATAGTGTGGGTGTAGTGAGATGTTGAAATGTTGCAGTTTCTGAGGTCTAATGTGGTTACAGTATTACAGTGATAAAGAGATGGGGGTTTAGCCTCCCTTCTCCAACCAGGTGGACTTGACATATAGCCGACCCCCTGTGATCTCTCCCCCCTCCATCGCCCTACCTCCTCCCTCCTCCCCCTCTCTTCCCCCTCCACCCCCCTCCTCCCTCCTGCGTACCATTTGATTTCAGCTCTCAGGAACAGAAATGAGGTTAAGTCTTTAAGAGGAGCTATTCCAATTAAAAAGAGCCCCACTCTGTCAGGCATACAAATGCTGCCCAGGCCAGCCTTGAATAGGGTCTGCTGCACCCTACAGACATGAAGCCTCAGAGCAGAGAGCTATACAGTGTGTGTGTGTGTGTGTGTGTGCGCAGAACCAGAGTGCTTAACTAGCAGAATCCAGCATGGTGTGACTAAGACAGAAGAAATAATAGTCTTAAACTCTCAGCTGAATCTGGTGGTTTCCCCAGCAACGATAGATAATGAGCAAAAAGAGGAATCTGCTCTAAGGGCTCTCTGAGCGGAGCTACAGTTTAGTATGTATGTTTATAATGAGCATCAGTTACACAGGATGTGGCTAACATATATGTAAAGTGATACCAGCAGCAATTTCAGTGTAATGTTTAAAATACCAAACACGGAAATTGTTTGAAATTTGAATAACGGCTAAGATGATAGGCATACCACATGTCTTGCTGTTTACAATGACCTTCAACAAAGGTTAGTATATATACTGTCTAGGTGAAAGTCAAAGCAAATGGAATAGGATTCAAGATTGTACTGAGCTGGTTTTGAGTGCATCAATACATTGAGGTCATTCTGCAGAGGAGGAAAGGTGAATCCCTTTACCTGCCACTGTCTCTCTCTGTTATAAAGCTGTGCCCTGTTATGACGCTGGCTGTAGCCTTGAACTATACTTGAAGAGTTTCTTTGCAAAACACTATATATACATTTTCTGAAATGTTGGTAAATTAGCTTTTATTGATTAAAGAACATTTGAAAGAGATTGGTGTGTTTTTTCACTATCTAATCATTGCATGGGGTTTTTCAATGACAGATATATATATTTGTTTGAAACCTTGATGGGTTCATTTCAGAGAGAAAAATAAAGTGTTTTTGCAAAACGCTATATATCCGCCCAGAGAAATAAGTAGTACTGCTACAGTAGATTTTACACAGTCAAATGTAACAAATAGCTACATTTTTATAAAGAACTATACAAATGATACATTTGTAATATAAATATCAATACAGTAACATGAAATCTATATCTAAAATAAATAGTACCCGCAAAACACCAGTGTCAACGTCAACAGTGAAGAGGCGACTCCGGGATGCTGGGCTTCTAGGCAGAGTTGCAAAGAAAAACCCATATCTCAGACTGGCCAATAAAACGAAAAGATTAAGATGGACAAAAGAACACAGACACTGGACAGAGGAACTCTGCCTAGAAGGCCAGTATCCCGGATTCGCCTCTTCACTGTTTCTGTTGAGACTGGTGTTTTGCGGGTACTATTTAATGAAGCTGCCAGATGAGGACTTGTGACCGGTCTGGTTCTCAAACTAGACACTAATGTACTTGTCCTCTTGCTCAGTTGTGCACCGGGGCCTCCCACTTCTCTTTCTTTTCTAGTTAGAGCCAGTTTGCGCTGTTCTGTGAAGGAAATAGTACACAGCATTGTACGAGATCTTCAGTTTCTTGGAAATGTATCACATGGAATAGCCTTAATTTCGCATAACAAGAATAGACTGACAAGTTTCAGAAGAAAGTTATTTGTTTCTGGCCATTTTGAGCATATAATCGAACCCACAAATGCTGATGTTCCAGATACTCAACAATTCTAAAGAAGGCCAGTTTTATACCTTCTTTAAATAGGACAACCGTTTTCAGCTGTGCTAACATAATTGCAAAAGGGTTTTTTAATGATCAATTAGCCTTTTAAATTGATAAACTTGGATTAGCTAACACAACGTGCCATTGGAACACAGGAGTGATGGTTGCTGATAATGGGCCACTGTACGCTTATGTAGATATTCCATAAAAAAATCTGCCGTTTCCAGCTTCAATAGTCATTTACAACATTAACAATGTCTACACTGTATTTATGATCAATTTTATGTTATTTTAATGGACCAAAAAATAGCTTTTCTTTCGAAAACAAGGACATTTCTAAGTGACCCCAAACTTTTGAACGGTGGTGTAAGTCATTTAGCAGATGCTCTTATCCAGATCGACTTTCATCTTAAGATCAAAGTCGATTAAGATAGTTACTTTTTCTCCAGCATTTCTTTCATCCATCCTCTGTCTTTCTCTCTCTTCCTTTCTCTGTGTATAGACAAGTTATTGTTATTCACTGTGTATTTATTCCTTGTTTTATTATTATTTTATTTTTCTATACTATTTCTACATATTTTTCTCTCTGCATTGTTGGGAAGGGCTAGTAAGTAAGCATTTCACTGAAAAGAGAGCGAGGATGAGGAAAGGAGAAGGAGGATGAGGAAAGGAGAAGGAGGATGAGGAGCAAACAGACAGGGAGGATGAGGAAAGGAGAGGGAAGATGAGGAAAGGAGAGGGAGGGTGAGGAAAGGAGGGGAGAGGGAGGATGAGGAAAGGAGCAGAGAGGGAGGATGAGGAAAGGAGCAGAGAGGGAGGATGAGGAAAGGACAGGGAGGATGAGGAAAGGAGAGGGAGGATGTGGACAAAATGCTGATGAACTTCTCAAAACCCAAACACTGGCGGGTTTTGTTGTCATACACATGGGAACTTACAACGCATACCATCAGTATGTAGGATACTGATGGTATGCAGACAGTCAAACAGATATTCAAATTTGTGAATTCTGTCCTGAGTTCAAATGAGATTACGCACACTGAGTGTACAAAACATTAGGAACACCTGCTCTTTCCATGACATAGACTGACCAAGTTCAATCAGTGTAGATGAAGGGGAGGAGACAGGTTAAAGAAGGATTTTTAAGCCTTGAGACAATTGAGACATGGATTGTGCATGTGTGCCATTCAGAGGGTGAATTGGCAAGAGAAAAGATGTAAGTGCCTTTGAACGGGGTATGGTAGTAGGTGCCAGATGCACCGGTTTGAGTGTGTCAAGAACTGCAACGCTGCTGGGTTTTTCATGCTCAACAGTTTCCTGTGTGTATCAAAAATGGTCCACCACCCAAAGGACATCCAGCCATCTTGACACAACTGTCAACATGGGCCAGCATCCCTGTGGAACACTTTCAACACCTTATAGATTCCATGCCCCAATGAATTGAGGATGTGGGAGAGAGTAACATGGCTCATAGCTCTCAGGGGAGCAGTGGGATGATATGTGGAGCTGGCAGCAGTCCCTGGAGGAGAGGAGACCTAGTCAGTTGCGTGTGTCTTCCACATTTAACCCAACCCCTCTGAATCAGAAAAGTGCGGGGGGGTGCCTTACTCCACTGTTGGGGGTTAACTGCCTTGCTCAAGGGCAGAACGGTTACTGGCCCAACGCTCTTAACCACTAGGCTACCTGCCGACCCTGACAGAGAGGAGAGGGAAACAGGAGAGGGGATAGAGGAGAAGAGAGGAGAGGGGTGGATGGATGGAAGAGAGGGTGATGGTGGAAAGGAGAAGGGGGATAGAGGAGAGGAGAAGAGGATAGAGGAGAAGAGAGGAGAGGGGTGGATGTCAGAGTGGGGGATGGGGGATTGGGGATGACGACATGCCAGCCCTGTTTCCAAAATCAAGATTATCACTCCGTTTCCGCTGTAACCCATCTCCAGGGACACCTGTCTATGCTGGTACCTGGCAGCGATACCGTGGGGCACATAGTTATTAATGCAGCCCTGTGTGTCTGTGCACACTGCATGTGACAGCAGCTTCCACACAAACACACAGCCTTAATTTCGCATAACAAGAATAGACTGACAAGTTTCAGAAGAAAGTTATTTGTTTCTGGCCATTTTGAGCATATAATCGAACCCACAAATGCTGATGTTCCAGATACTCAACAATTCTAAAGAAGGCCAGTTTTATACCTTCTTTAAATAGGACAACCGTTTTCAGCTGTGCTAACATAATTGCAAAAGGGTTTTTTAATTATCAGTTAGCCTTTTAAATTGATAAACTTGGATTAGCTAACACAACGTGCCATTGGAACACAGGAGTGATGGTTGCTGATAATGGGCCACTGTACGCCTATGTAGATATTCCATAAAAATCTGCCGTTTCCAGCTTCAATAGTCATTTACAACATTAACAATGTCTACACTGTATTTATGATCAATTTTATGTTATTTTAATGGACCAAAAAATAGCTTTTCTTTCGAAAACAAGGACATTTCTAAGTGACCCCAAACTTTTGAACGGTGGTGTAAGTCATTTAGCAGATGCTCTTATCCAGATCGACTTTCATCTTAAGATCAAAGTCGATTAAGATAGTTACTTTTTCTCCAGCATTTCTTTCATCCATCCTCTGTCTTTCTCTCTCTTCCTTTCTCTGTGTATAGACAAGTTATTGTTATTCACTGTGTATTTATTCCTTGTTTTATTATTATTTTATTTTTCTATACTATTTCTACATATTTTTCTCTCTGCATTGTTGGGAAGGGCTAGTAAGTAAGCATTTCACTGAAAAGAGAGCGAGGATGAGGAAAGGAGAAGGAGGATGAGGAAAGGAGA